>JAPKLX010000337.1:227073-243289 GCA_026898415.1 Leonotis leonurus | reverse complement strand
CCCCCCCCCCCCCCATACACCAAACCTTGCTCTTTCGGGACCAACACCACCCTACTTGGTACAGAACAACAAGACAAACCAACACCAGTCTATGATACACAACGCAGCAAGGGTGACAAAGGGAAGAAACCAGTGGATGAAGGAGATCAGATTGCTGAGTCGCTGTTATTTGGAGTCAGCATGGAGCAGGCATGTGACCCAATATTCAGAACTCAATTTTACAAAGATCAGGCAGAGAGAGAGAGGAAGATAACGGCACAGGAGGCCAAGGAAAAGTCATTCCAAACACCTTTCTCATCCCCATCATCTGCTGAACGCTCACAACAACAATCCTCCCAATCAACTACTCAGTCCAAGAAGAAGAAAAAGAAACCCTTTGCCTTGAATCTATCTCTGAAGAAGCAGACACCCAATGATGCATGGGTTCCAGAAGGGGATCAAAATGACTGGGAGAAAGTAAAGCAGGGTTTCATTCTTAACAGATACTTCTTGAAGGAGCCTACATATTCAAAGTCAATCCCAGATGAGGACTTCAATAGATATCTGGATAATTTCAGTGACCAGGGCCTCATACAGAGGATCAGAACAGCTGCTTCTAATGCCAAAACTCAGTTTAAGACCCCAGAGAAAGAGTTCATGGTGTGCCCAACAATACCTGGCAGCAACATACCTGATAAGAAAAACATTTTGAACTACATCAACCAGCTGGCCAAGATCAAGGGCTACAAAATTGATAATCACGACCCGAACTATGCCAGAGTAAGAGACGGGATCTATGAGAGCATCCAGTTAGTATCTGATGCGCAGAGAGAGAAGATGAAGAAGGGCGGTGCAGCCAGATGGTTCTCTTAGATACATCTTTCTTCTTATTTTCTGCTTTTGCTCTTTGTTATTTTTGTTGTCCACTTGTACTTATCGATCTGATATCTATTGATGTGGAGTTTTCTAAAGACAAAATCTTATTGTCCAGAATCTTTATTGCTATTTACTGTTATTTAACTTAAATAAGAATTGGCTAATCTATCCAGAACATGATACATGATTTCGCTGATTAAGTGTGGTTTTGACATCATCAAAAAGGGGGAAATTGTTGGGAACCCCACAGATAATTTAAGTTTTGATGATGTTCTCTCGAAAGCACACTTGATATTATTCATGCTCTGTATTATTTCTATTTTATCTCCTTGTAACAGATGAAAGCTGAAGCAAATCTAAGCAACAGAAAGCTGAAGCAAGTCTAAGTACCAGAAAGTTGGAGCAAGACAATTTTAACAGAAAGTTGAACCAGAAAGCTTCAAACAGAAAGATGAAAGAAGTCTCAGACAGAAAGCTGGAGCAAGACAACTTTAACAGAAAGTTGAACCAGCAAGTCTTAGACAGAAAGTTGAACCAGCAAGTCTCGAACAGAAAGTTGGAACAAATCAACTTTAACAGAAAGTTGCTCAACCAGAAAGTACTCAACCAGTATTCAACCAGAAAGGCATTAAAACCAGAAAGGGCGTAACCAGAAGGTTCCAATCAAAACAGAAAGAGTTGAACCAAACCTGTCAATGATGGTAACAGATCAATAGAGCTATCAAAACCACCAGATGACAATGCCCCTCTCATCATATCTCTTACCACGTCAATATTAAAGTTCATCCATCGAGAATTGGAAAGAGAATCACTGATTGACACGAAGAAGGAAAGTAATCACAGTTGATCTGTTTTCCATTCATAGAAGATTCAGTCAAAGACCCTACAAGGAAAGAAGAGATATGATTGATTGGCAATCAACAAATCAAATCACGCCAATCAACAAACGGCTAGAATTTCAAAATTCAAAGCCTATATATGTTTGAAGATTTAAAGTCTGATAAGAGCAAGCGCTATTCTACAGAAACATTCTCAAGCATTCTATCTCACATCAGACAAAAGCTTCAAACCGTTCGTGATCGCAATCACACCTCGATTCAAGTCTGTTTTATCGAGAAAGGAAGGAGATCTTTGCTAGCTAGTAGTTTTCTAGTGGATTAACGTGAAGAAATCCTGTTTACAGTTGTTTTCTGTAAGTTGTAAAGGGACACGACTCTTATTCGTGCATAAGTTTCAATCAGGTTTGTAATTGAAACTTGTGGCTCGTTCTCAGCGAGTATAAATAAGAGAGTATCCTAGTAGTGGATATCTAATCCAGTTTGGATTAGACCGTGGACGTAGGGGGTTTCCCGAACCACGTAAAATAACTGTGTTATTTACTTTCTGCATTTTCATTCCAGTTGTTTTATTCACTATCTGTCACTCTCATACAAACTGCATTCTTAATCAATCCTCTAAATACTCGACTAAGATTTGAAAGGTTTTTCTAATCAAAGAGCACCGACTAAATCCACCATTATTCCGCACACAATACACTGTTAGAAAATAAGATCACTCTTACTTTCTGCTATGTATTACTCACTTGAGAGATTCTGCTTGGACAGAATAAGATTGATTAGATAGTCAATCTGGTCTGTCATGTTGAGCAATCTGTAAACCAGAAAGCTTAAGTTTCTCTCCTTAATTAGTCAAGTAAACTGAAAAGTTTGTATTTGGTGTATTCCCCCCCCCCCCCATACACCAAACCTTGCTCTTTCGGGACCAACAGTTTTCAACCATACGGTCAATCGGGACAACAGTACTCATCCTGGCCTGTTATCCTTACTCCTTATAACTTACCTCCGTGGTTGTGCATGAAAGAACAACACATGTTTCTCACAGTGCTTGTTCCTGGTCCAAGAAATCCAAAAGATAAGATAGATGTGTACCTACAACCACTTATATCTGAACTCAATCAATTGTGGACAGTAGGTGCCTATACTTATGACGTTTCAAGAAAACAAAACTTCCAGATGCACGCAGCATTGATGTGGACCATTAGTGATTTTCCAGCGTACTCGATGTTGTCTAGTTGGAGTACAGCTGGAAGATTAGCTTGTCCTCGATGCATGGAACAAACAGAAGCATTCTCCTTAACACATAGCCGGAAGCAGTCATGGTTTGATACACATCGCAAGTTCCTACCTTACGATTACCAGTTCAGGAGGAATAAGAGGGCATTTAGAAAGAATAAGATTGTTGCAGATGATTCTCCGGAGATGAGATCAGGGGAAGAGATACTTTATCAGATTGAAGATTTGGGACTAGTAAAGGTAACCGAAGATTATGATGATAATAACAAGCGCATCTTAAGACAAGTTACCACTGGATGGCGGAAAAAGAGAATTACGCTACAATTAGGTGCGCTTGTTAAAACAAGGAGAATGCATGGAGAAAGTGCATTGTTAAGCTGTTATCTCTCTCGCATTGAACCATCTGATGCTCATGAAGCACCAAGATTGGATAACAGCAATGCAAGATTGGATAACAGCAATGCAAGAAGAACTAAATGAGTTCAAAAGAAATGAAGTCTGGTATCTCGTGGACAGACCCAAACACCAAGGAGTAATAGGTGTAAAATGGGTGTTCAAAAACAAACGAGATGAAAATGGTGAAGTAGTCAGAAACAAAGCCAGATTAGTAGCAAAGGCTATAATCAACAAGAAGGCTTTGATTTTGATGAAACATTTGCACTCGTAGCCAGACTAGAAGCTATAAGGCTGTTCCTAGCATATGCTGCACACAAAAGGTTCAAGGTATACCAGATGGATGTTAAAAGTGCCTTTCTAAATGGTATCCTTGAAGAGGAAGTCTATGTGGAACAACCACCTGGATTCAAGGAATTAGATCAAAATCAGAAAGTATACACACTGACAAAAGCAGTCTATGGTCTTAAACAAGCCCCTAGAGCTTGGTATGAGACTTTATCAACATTCCTACTAGAATCTGGATTCAGAAGAGGATCTGTTGATAAGAGTTTGTTCATCATCAAAGTCAAAGAAAATATCTTTCTAGTACAGATCTATGTAGATGATATCATTTTTGGATCTCAATCCACCTATTTATGTGATAAATTTGCTGAACTTATGAAAAATAAGTATCAAATGTCCATGATGGGCGAAATGATTTTCTTTCTAGGTTTGCAGGTCAAGCAGTTAACAGATGGCATCTTCATTAATCAAACAAAGTACATCAACGATCTGCTGACTAAATTTGGGATCAAAGACAGTAAACCAGTTAAAATCCCAATGCAGACTGTTGGGAACCTTTTTGATGATTGTGGAAATCATTATTTATATGTTTTGATGATGCGAAACCATATTATATATATGCATAATATTATATATGCAAGCATTCTTAACGAGGACAGATCGATAGAAGATCAATAGCAGATCGATGGACAACTAGCTGTTTATAAACTCCAGCAGCTAGACATCAACAGAAAAGCACTTCAACCAGAAAGTGTCCAGCAAATGTTCAACCAGATAGTCGAAACCAATTCAACCAGAAAGAAGGAAGATGTCTTGTACAGAAAGTTAAACCAGCAAGTCTCAAAGCAGAAGGCTAAACCAGAGAATCTCAAACCAGCAAGTCACAGACAGAAGGCTAAACCAGAGAATCTCAAGCCAGCAAGACACAGACAGAAGGCTAAACCAGAGAATCTCAAGCCAGCAAGACACAGACAGAACACTAAACCAGAAAGCTGAAACCAGCAAGTTAACTTCAACAGAAAGTTAAACCAGAGAGTCTCAAACAGAAAGTTGAAGTATATCAACTTTCACAGAAAGTTGAACCAGAAAGCTGTTCAAACCAGAAAGGTGTTCAACCAGAAAGGTGTTCAACCAGAATGGTGTTCAACCAGAATGGTGTTAACTTTGACAGAGAGTTGAAGCAGAAAGTTGAAACAGAAAGTTGTTCAAACCAGAAAGAGTTGAACCAACCAGACAGAAGTGGCAACAGATCGATAGAGCTATCTAAACCAGCAGATGACATTTGCCACGTCAGTATTAAAGCCCATCCATTAAGAATTGGAAGGAGAATCACTGATTGACATGAAGAAGGAAAGAAATCACTATCGATCTGCTTTCCATACATAGAAGATTCAGTCAACAATTCTACAAGGAAAGAAGAGATATGGTGAATATCATTGATTGACAATCAAACATCAATCTCACACCAATCAACAAACGGCTAGAATTTTTAATTCAATGCCTATATATATTTGGAGCCATGGTCTGAAGAAAATAATGAATAGAAGAGACGCGCTACATTGAAAAATCATTCTCGAGCAATCTATCTCTCGTCGGACCAAAGCTTCAAACTGTTCGTGATCGTAATCACACCAACCAAACCTCGATTCAAGTCTATCTTATCGAGAAGAAGAAGGAGATCTTTGCTAGCTAGTAGTTTTCTAGTGGATTAACGTGAAGATCCTGTTTACAGTAGTTTTCTGTAAGTTGTAAAGGGACACGACCCTTATTCGTGCATAAGTATCTCTCTAGTTTTGATTGATACTTGTGACTCGTTCTCCACGAGTATAAAGAAGCAGAGTATCCTAGTAGTGGATATCTAATCCGGTTTGGATTAGACCGTGGACGTAGGGGGTTTCCCGAACCACGTTAAAACAACTGTGTTCTTTACATTCTGCATCTTTATGTTTCAGTTGTTTATTATTCTAACGCCTGCTCTATCATATAATCTGCATTCTCAAATAAACTTCTTAAACGATCTGATTAAGTCCTTAAGGTTTTCATTAAAAGAGCAACCAACTCAACCCACCATATTCCGCACACGCAACACTTACTGAACTTCAAGATCACTCTTGATCTGCTTTTAAGTGTTATTCACGAGAGTATTATCTGGACAGATTGATATCGATCTGGTGATCGATCTGGTCTGTCACCTCTGGCAATCTCACAGCGAGAAAGCTTAAGCTCTCTATCTAATCTGATCGAGTTAACTGAAAAGTTTGTATTTGGTGTATTCCCCCCCCCCCATACACCAAACCTTGCTCATTCGGGACCAACACAGACCAACGGGAAAATTGATCCTGATCCAGAAGGAAAACAGCTAATATTACTCAATACAGAGGGATCATAGGATCACTACTTTACCTAACTGCCAGTCGACCTGACATTACATTTGCGGTAGGAGTATGTGCAAGATATCAAGCGAATCCCAAAGAGTCTCACATGGAAGCAGCTAAGAAGATATTAAGATATCTTAAAGGAACAACTCACATAGGATTATTGTATCCTTGTGAAGACAACTTTGAGCTAACTGGATACACAGATTCAGATTATGCTGGATGCAAGTTAGATAGAAAGTCAACATCTGGCACATGTCAGTTTTTAGGAAATAAGCTGATCTCTTGGTTCTCAAAGAAGCAGACATCTGTTGCTACATCAACCATAGAGGCTGAATATATGGCAGCTGGAAGTTGTTGTGCACTAATACTCTAGTTAAGACAACAGCTCAAAGACTATGAGATTGATGTCAAGGAGATACCTATTTTCTGTGACAGCTCAAGTGCTATAGCAATCACACAGAATCCTGTTTTGCATACCAGATGCAAGCATGTGGATGTGAGACATCATTTTATTAGAGATCATGTTGAAAGAAAACATGTACATATCGAGAAAATTCACACTGAAGTACAGAGAGCTGACATCCTTACCAAAGCATTACCAGAAGAAAGATTTAAGATGCTTTGTGGTAAACTAGGACTATTAAATCTTGAAGAAAGCACCAGATTGACTTAGATCAAATCAAGTTCACTATTCCAACAGGGAATTAAAACCAGATTGATATAGACCAGATTGATGGAAAACAAATTATGTAAAATTCCAACTGGGAATTAACACCAGATCATCTAAATAGAACAACTGGGAAAACAGATCGATTAAATTCCAACAGGGAATAATTAGCAGATCACTACTCAAGATTAATGTCCAAATAAAAGTGACATAAAACAGATCGTTGATGTTAACAATAGTTTGTTAATTAGGAGATCGATCTGGACCAGATAACTAGATGCTACATGGATATTAATTAAATCCTTCTATTAATATCCCCATTACTTGGTCAAGGGGGAAAGTCAATAAGATACAACGATTATGTCACATTTCTTATATCTATTCCTGACATAAATATACCAAATCTTTTATTTTTTATGATTAAGTACAGTGTTTGGGAAACGTGATCGAGGAGATATTTACCAAACCAAGAAAAAGGAAGAAAATCAACGGGTGTAACAAACACGCGCCTCACTGCAACCGTTTGATCAAGCGCGTGTATCAAAACGCAGAAAAGAGAAGATAATAGACCTTAAGCCTATAACTCAAGAGGCGGGAAAAAGCTGAAAAAGGGAAGAATATCAATTAATATATTACTCCTTTTTATCACTTATCTATCTATATATATACATTCTAATAAGGCGGTTCGACTATCATACAATGTTCTTCTTCCTTAAACACTTAGCAAAAATTTTTCTCATTCCAAAATCGTCCAAATTTCAAATACCCATCTGTCAATATGGCACCCAAATCGTCTCTATTTCTTGAGCAAGTTAACTTTTTGAAACACTACATTCACCAAGACCTATATGCTGTTCTTGATACCTTCGGGTTTCACAAACTGGACAAGGTCTTCGACCTTGTTAGACGTTGCAAAGGTTTTAAATTTATGAGTTTTCTTTTAACTGCTCTATATCTTGAACGCTTTGGTATTCATTAAACTTACACTGAAAATCGGCCTTATCTATTTTGCATGCTTATATGCACTTGTATTGTTGTGTTAAACTATATACTCTGTACATTGCTATTTGAGCACTTATACTTCATTGATGGAAGCATAGTGCTCATATCTATTGTTTTGATTCCTTTGTAGGATTTCACAACATAATTACTACACACCCTGTCCACCTTCTACCAAAAGAAGTTGCGGCCTTTTATCTCTCGTGGCAAGGAGAGAAAGGCGGGAATGAAGCTACAATTAGGGTCAGCAAAGGCAACACCATCAGCAACACTACCTATAATGTACTGAACATTATTGATGAGGTTTACCAGTTAAAGGATGAAGGTCTCACTCTGGGAGACATTACCGAAGAACAACTTCAGGACGTAATAGAGATGGTGATGGTAGTGCCCATTCGCTACACGAACAAGATGTTCAATAGGGCACTTCTTGCACCAGAATTCAAGATAATTTTTGAATTCGTCCAAAGAATTTTCTTGAACCACAATGGTTCTTACGACCAGGTCACTCCCGAAAAGTTCAAGATTCTAGCAGCTGTCGTGCTGAATCTACCGGTGAACTGGAGCAGAATCCTCTTCGATCTATTGGCAAAGGAGGCCAAGATGATCACCTTCATTAAGGGAGCAAGTCCTGGAATTGAGGTGAGAAGGAGCAGTTTAAGACTGTTGGGAAGTGGACTCCAGCACCTCCCGGAGGGGGGGTCCTCCGTGTATCGTACCCGAGAGAACTTATGGGAGTGCGGCCTGCCTCAGTCGAAAAGGGCCTGCACTACCATTGTTGACGAGAGGTTAAATGAATTGATTAGTACTACTCATACCAACATGGTGCATCATCTTTTCAGGTGACCCCTTAGTAGAAACTCCAAGGTTAAGCGTGCTTGGCTTGGAGCAATACTATGATGGGTGACCTACTGGGAAGTGTCCTGGGTCAGCCTGTCAGTGAGGACAAAGCAGGCTGGGAAAGAAAGTGTTGGTGTGTGGGGCCAGTACGTCAATTCTGATGGGCGCTCCCGATCCAACAAAGACACTCCACCAAAATTAGCTATATGCTGGAGTCATTCTTCAAACAGCACAAGTGGGATACCTCTGTTGAATTCAACACCCGATTCCGCTTTCCGAAGGACCAGCACCAAATTGAAATGTCTGTGGGCATTTCTGCCAATCTGATTGCAAGGGTAACAGACCCTGTTTTTGCCAACGCGCTGATAGAGATGGGAAGCTCCAACCCAATCTGGGTTCCACGCTCCAGCTGAGAAGTCTACAAAGTCCAAAGTAACAAAAGAGAAACAAGTCGAAAGGACCCCTACTAAGAGAGTTACAAGGAGAGCCAGCTCTGTGGACACAGATGCATCCACCGCAGCCCAACCACCGAAATCCAAGAGAAGGAAGCTACAAAAGCTATCTGAAACTGTGGAGGAAGTCCAGGTTAAAGAAACTATCATCCCTCAACAGGAGGAAGAGATTGTGGATGAGGAGATACTGGTAGGGGGCCACCAGAGGATGTTATCCCCATCTCCTCCATGGACCCAAGTCAAGGAAAAGACTTCTCACCCGCTCATACTGCAAGTCCATCCTCTGCTGAACCTTTGGAGCAGATCGATGAGGATGTTGAAGGTCAAGAAGAATCCTCCGATGAGGATGAGAAGAAGAAAAAGGCAGAGACTGTGGTGAAGCTTCTAGAAGCTGAGGCAGATCACTCCATACTTAAAACTTTCCCTGGGATCAAGCTCACTCCTGAGAGCTACGAAGCAGCAAGATGACTAAAATTCCTTCTGCTCATCAAAGACGAAGAATTTTATGTGCTGGACTCCATTCTGAAGACCATATCAATTGATGCCCTCAAGGCAAAAGAGGCCACTTTGCTCAACGTCTTTACTGCCTCCTCAATTGCTGAGTTGAGGAACACTTACAGACCAGATATCCTGGCCATGGAAAAATTTGAGGACAGAGAACTCTAGATCGACCTCAGATCTATATATGAAAAGGCAGAAATCCTGGAATTCTATGAAAGCATTGATGAGGAAGTGGTTGAAGGAGTTGAGGAAGTTGAAAGAATTGAAGAAGGACCTTCTGAAGCTCACCAACAGGGTGCAACTATACAAGAAACAGAACCAGATCAGCATCAAGCTGATGCTGCATAACAGATAGTGGAAACTACTGCACAGGCTGAGGGGGAACCAGCCAAGAACAAGATCAAAATTGCAGTGGTGAATTATCCACGAGAGGAGGCTGAACCAGCTGGACAGAGGGTGGGTGGTAAGCTTACTGATGATATATACACCCCCGCTGTCGCAACATCAATGGAAGAATTCGTGGAGACGACGAACCTGGAGGACATATTGATGACCCAACATCAATCACTGTCTAACGAACAAGTAAAAGACTTAATTTCCAAAAAGGTGGACAAGTACATGTATGGAACGCTCTCCACAGTCCAAGATCAGGCCACTCGCATTCTCACTGAGTTCAACAACCATCTGAAATCCCATGTTGATCAGGTTGACTCAGACTTGAGAAGAGTGTGCAGGATGAAACTTGAAGAACTGAGCAAGAAGATGGACGATGATCGATCTGCTGCCGAACAGAGGAAGGAACAGATCGATCAGACTCTGGTGAATATGGAACTAAAAGTCCAAGAAATGTGCAAGATAGTCACAAAGTTCGCAAAGAAGGAGAAAGACATGGTCCATACCATTGTCAAACAACAGTCTGATGGGATAACTGAAGAAGTGATCAAAGCAGCTAATGCAGAAACCAGATCGTTGTTCAGAAAGTTTGAAACAGACGGAAAAGATTTAATGGCAAGAAAGATGAGCGAACTACGCTACCCAACGAAGGCCTTAATTGACTCATTTTTTGATGAGATTGGAGTGATAAAGGAGGAGCAAGAGAACTTCACTACCAATCTGACCACAACAAAAACCTCACTACAGAAGCAGATTGAACCACGACTCTGATATCACTACGTACTGATAGGACCATTGTTTCTGTTTCACAAGGTTGAAACCTGCGTGGTCAACTTGAATAGATCTAAAAAAACCTTTTTCATTCATGTGCATACTATTTGTCATTATGGAATCATCTATTATTAGGGCGTGTGAAGAATTCTCCATCCAAGGATACAGAGAATGGAGTTTCAGAATCAAGATGTGTTTAAAGCTCATCATTGTCTGATGTGGAAAGTGATAGAGGAAGGACCATTAGTTATACATGAATAGAAGACTCGCATTACAAAAAATGGTCCAGTCAAAGAGATCGTGCTCAAGGATCCCAGAACGTATACATTAGAAGAACGACGTGAAGCAAATCTAGATGACTATGCAAAAGGGATCATCTCAAGCACTATTAAAGGATTCGATCTGGCCAAGATCCAAGTTCTGGATACAGCCAAAGAGATGTGGGAAGCATTGCGAGAACTCAGCTTAGGTTCTGAGGCTAGGATCGAGAACAAGTTGTCCCTGGCATGCAACAAATTTGATGAGTTCAAGATGAAGCTTGGAGAAACTATTGAGCAGATGAAGAACAGATTCATCAAAGTGTTACTTGACGTTTCTGCATTCAACAAAAACAAGTACAGACAGAGAGAGAGGAATCTCAAAATACTCAGAGCATTGCCACCAAGTTGGGAGATATATTCTACAATGCAACCACTACGTACTAATTTCAACGATCTGTCTGTTGAAGCACTGTTAGACCATTTGGCAGTACATGAATGAGACATCAGAAGAATACATGGACCAGATCATACTTCAAGCAAGAAGAACGAGAGCAGTTCAAAGAAAGAAAAAGAAGTAGCCTTCCAAGCAAAGTGCGTAGCTGATGAATCAGTATCACATACTACAATTGAAGAAGGAGGCTATGACAAGCTACTCAAGGAGTTTGCTATGATTTTCAAGAGAATGGATAAAATGGAAGTTAGATCGAGGAAATATAGTAGATTCTACAAAGACAACAAGAGTAGATTTCAGAAGAATAGAGAACCAGATCGATCTGATAACAAAGGCGAATCAAAGAGTAATGGTAAAACATCTTACTCTACAGATTATACTTGCTTTGGTTGTGGCAGATCATGTCACTTCAAAACAGACTGTTCTGACTTATCAAAGTGTCAGAGAGAAGAACTAAGAACTAAGAGAGATCAAAATCTTAAAGCTCAACCCAAAGCAATGCTGGCTGAACTAAGAGAGATCAAAATCTATCTGATAGTTCTTCAGAAAATGATGAGGCATTCTATGCGCAAGATACAGAAGAAGATTAGGATGAATGCTACATGGGATTAGATAATGGACTCGACCAGATCGAGGTAAACTCTCTTGTATCTATGTCTTCAAATAAACCTCTCTATGATTCAGGAAATGAAGATAAACCAAACTGTCTCATGGGAAGAAATCAATATGATGTTCAAGAGCTACACAAGTATAAAGAAGTTATTCTCTGAAGAGAATGACAAGTTGAATGAAACAATAAAGTTTCTGAGTGAAGCAAATACCAAGTTCTCTGCTCAAATCAATGGTCTGGAAGAACAGATTAAAACCAAGGATGCTGAGATCTATTTACTCAATTCCAAGTTGAAGGACATGATCAACAGAAAAGATGTAGTTGAAGAAAATCTAAAAAAGACCATGGAGAACATGAGCAAGATCAACAAAAGTCAAGAACGAGCTGGTATGATCATTGACATGCAAAGAAGAGGAACAACTGGACTTGGATATACTAGAAAAGCTAGTGAAACTAGGTTCGTAGCTGAAAGGAAGAACATACCAGATCAAGTCAAAGATCTAAAGAATAAAAAGAATCAACCCAGAAGATGATGATGAAAGAAGCAGGAGATAAGAGGTATTATCAAAAGAAGGGTCAACCTGCTCACTATGTCAAACAGATAGAGATCAGAAGCAGAAGGCATCGATTAAAACATAATCAACCAAGAAGAAGAAGATCAATTAGGATAATGTTGTGAGAAATCCTCCATCTATCTACAAAGCTATATCAAGAACAGATGATGCAGGAAGACAAATTACTTGTTACATATGTGTTCCTCATACTAAGCTAATTTGGGTTCCTAAAAGAACATTTGCTATTAGCCAAGCACCCACTCGTTGAAAGGGTATCTAAGTCTATATAATTGTAGGATCAAAGAACTGCAAGAAGAGGACACGTAGCAAAAGGAACTATCTGGATCATTGATAGTGGATGTTCGAAGCATATGACATGTGACAAGAACTCTCTATCAAACGATGTGGAAAGAGAAGAGCCACAAGTAACCTTTGGTTGTAACTCAAAAGGTTATAACAGAGGATATGGTAATATCAAGATTGCCAAGACCACCATTACAAATGTATCCTACGTTGAGGGTCTTAGTTATAATCTATTTTTTGTTAACGAATTTTGTGCAAATGGAAATCAGATTGTTTTTTATGCTAACAACTATTTTGTGAAAAATAAGGAAGGAGATTAAATTTTTCTACCAGGAAAATTGCAGGACAGATTGTATATTGTGCAATGGACAAACCAGATCGAGACATGTCTAGTTACTAAGACAATCTCTGAGACAAGCTGGTTATGGCACAAGCGACTTAGCCATCTCAATTTCAAGTCAATCGATAATATTGCAAGAGATAAGCTAGTCGAAGGATTACCAGAACAAGTATATGACAAAGATCATATCTGTGAAGCATGCCAAGCTGGAAGCAAAGCAGCTCACTCATCTTCTAGAGTCTTGGAGCTACTACACTTAGACTTATTTGGCCTAGTTAAGCCATTGAGCATAAATGGAAGAAAGTACACTGTGGTTATCATTGATGACTATTCAAGATTCACTTGGGTCATCTTTCTGTTTAAGAAGAAAGAAACATTGGAAAAGCTGCCAAACTTCCTCAACAAGATCACCAAGAAAAAAGAAACCTCTGTTATGACAATCAGAACAGATCGAGGAACATAGTTTCTAAACTAGAAGATTGAGGGATATTGCAACCAGATGGGTTTAACTCACCAAACATCTGCTGCAAGAACACCTCAACAGAACGGAGTAGTTGAGAGGCAAAACAAATTGTTCAAAGAAGCAGCTTGTACAATGTTGAATGCAACCAGATTACCTAAGAAGTTTTGGGAAGAAGCCATCTACACGGCATGTTACACACAGAACAGATTGGTGATAACTCTCAGACATGGGAAAACACCGTACGAGATCTAGAACGACAGAAAGCCCAGGATATAATATTTTCGTACTTTTGGTTTTATATGTTACATTCATAATAATGAGAAATCTCAATTGAAAACCTTTGATAGCAAAGCTGATCCTGGAATATTCCTAGGATATTATGATAATAGTAAAGCTTATAGGGTTTACAATAAGAAAACTCATGTTGTGGAGGTAACACCTCATATTGTATTTGATGAAGCTATTCTTGAATACAGGGAAACAGGTGACAAATAAGTTCACAAACAGATCAATGGTAGGAGATCAGAAGGGATACTACTTGAAGATATTTTAATCTGGAATTCAACAGAAGGGGATGGGATTAATGTTCAACATATAGTTGAGACCAGTACACAGCAAGAGGGAACAACTCACATCGATCTGGACCAAACCAGATCGACACCAGATGATAGTGAACTAGTAGAAGCAGACAATTCTAAACCATCTGAAAGTCAACCTGATGAATCAAGAGACATTAATAGCTGGAACAAACATCGAGAGATTGAGGTCGAAGGACCAGAAGAGGAAAATCCTTTTCATGCAACTTCAACAGCACACCTTGAATTTGAGGAACCAACAGAACAACCTGAACATGAGATATCAGAAGAAGAGATGTCCAGTAGAAGGAGATGGATATAAGAACATCATCCTCCATATCAGATTGTTGGGAATCCATCAGATCGTGTGGAAACCAGAATGATGCATGGAGAGAGTGCACTTCTAAGTTGCTATCTATCTCGTGTTGAACCTTCAGATGCATATAAAGCACTACAAGATGCAGATTGGGTTATAGCCAAGCAAGAAGAACTCAATGAGTTTAAAAGAAACAAAGTATGGTATCTTGTAGACAGACCAAGACACCAAGGTGTTATAGGTGTGAAATGGGTATTCAAGAACAAACGAGATGAGAATGGTGAAGTCAAAAACAAAGCCAGCTTAGTTGCCAAGGGATACAATCAACAAGAAGGCATTGATTTTTGATGAAACATTCGCACCGGTTGCCAGATTGGAAGCCATCAGACTATTTCTAGCATACGCAGCTTACAAGAGATTCAAGGTATACCTGATGGATGTCAAGAGTGGATTTCTAAATGGTATTCCTGAAGAAGAAGTATATGTAGAACAACCACCTAGTTTTGAAGACTGAAATCCAGACCAGAAGGTGTATAGATTATCAACGTTCCTGCTGGAATCTGGATTCAAAAGAGGTTCTGTTGACAAAACATTGTTCATAATCAAAGTCAAAGAACATATCATTTTAGTCCAGATATACGTTGATGATATTATTTTTGGATCACAATCTGGTTATCTATGTGATAAATTCGTTGAACTTATGAAAAATAAGTATCAAATGTCCATGATGGGCGAGATGAATTTCTTTCTAGGTTTGCAGGTGAAGCAGCTACCAGATGGTATATTTGTTAATCAGGCAAAATACATCAATGATCTGATCAGTCAAAGGTAGTAAACCTGTCAAGATATTCCAATGCAGACCAATGGGAAAATAGATCCTGACCCAGAAGGAAAACCAGCAAACATAACTCAATATACGGTTATCATTGGTTCTTTACTATACTTAACTGCTAGTCGACCTGACATTACATTTGCAATTGGAGTATGTGCTAGATACCATGCTAATCCTAAGGAGTCCCATATGGAAGCAACCAAGAAGATATTAAGATATCTTAAAGGAACAACACATATTTCATTATGGTATCCATGCTAACCGTTGGTCTTGATTGGCTTGAAGTAAATGTTGATTTCCAATCAGGAATTTTGAATCCCAGTATATCTCATCTTGCCTTGGAAGGTTTGACTGAATCTTCAAAGATATGGAAAGCAGATTGTTGATGGATGCTTCTTTCCTTCTACGCGCGTTGATTGATTCTCCTTCCAAACTTGATCTCCAATATGTTACTTTCCATCTTCGAGAGTTCTACTCATGTGGCAAGTTGACTTGGGTACACTGAAGTACATCTAGACATATAATCGCATGTCAGATGACTAGAGTTGATCTAGTCCAGGCTGGCTAACGATTTGGTCAAAGCAGATTGATGTCGATCTGGTCATATATCAATATGTTTCAAAAAATTCTCCAAAGCATGGATGCTTACGCAGTGTAAAATTCGTGGCAACCAGATCGTGTGGCCATTAGACAGATCATTTGCTTCTTGTAGTCTACTGTTGATGAGGTCCTCGAACACGAAAATGACAGAATGACTTCTATAGGATGTACTCCTTTACATTCCTAGTCATCACTAGTAGAAAAAAGCACATACACTACGGTTTTAAACCGTAGTGTATGACCCTTTTGACCGTAGTCTTGTCACAGCCCAATTTCTTAACCATCTCTTAGTCAAGAAATTAAGCC
>JAPKLX010000337.1:179754-220252 GCA_026898415.1 Leonotis leonurus | reverse complement strand
AAATAACTGTGCCATTTAAATTCTGCATTTATATTCAGTTGTTTTTAATCTCTATCTATCATACTCATTCAAACCTGCATTCTTAATCTATCTTCTAAATACTCGATTAAGTTTTCAAAAGATTTTCTTAACAAGAGCACCGACTTAGTCCACCATTATTCCGCACACAATACATTGCTGGAAATTAAGTTCACACTTACTTTCTGCCTTGTATATCTCACGTGAGAGATCTTACTTGGATAGAACTTAATTGGTTAGAAAATCATATTGTTCTATCATCTAGAGCAATCTGTAATTCAGAAAGCTCACATCTCTCTGTTTGAAATAGTCAAGTAAACTGAAAAGTTTGCATTTGGTGTATTCCCCCCCCCCATACACCAAACCTTGCTCTTTCGGGACCAACATTGTTAGTATTAAACTTTTCTACGTGTAAACAGATCACTACATATAAAGTGAATTCTGTTAGAGAACAGATTAGGAGATGACTTGACATGTAAAGGAATTATTCATATAGAAGTCATTTCTATAAATAGCATAGGATGAAGGCCAAGATTTCATGCCAAGAAGGAATCGATCTGCTGTAACAGACAGCGACCAGATCACTGACCAGATCGATGATCACAGCGAAACACCAGATCGATAGAGTCATCAAACCACCAGATGACATCATCCTACACATCATACCATCTTGCCACGTCAAAGTTGAAGCCCATCCAACAGGGATTGGGTAAAGAACCTACGATTGACAGAAGGAAGGAAAGCAACCGTTAGTGATCTGCTTTACATACTTAAAAGATTGAGTCAACGTTTTCTACAAGGCAAGAAGAGATATGATGGATATCATTGATTGGCAATCTACAATCAATCTCACGCCAATCAACAACGGCTAGAATTTTAAAATTCAATGCCTATATATATTTGGAGCCATGGTCTGGAGAAAAAACAACAACACGCACGTGAGCTATATTGACAACATACTCTCAAGCATTCTCTGAACCAGACTAAGAGCTTCAAACAAACTGTGATACTACATCACACCAACCCCACCTAGATTCAAGTCTGTCTTATCGAGAGAAAGGAGATAACCCTGCTAGCTAGTAGTTTTCTAGTGGTAACGTAGAGGTAATCTGTTGTAAAGGGACACGACCCTTATTTCGTG
The DNA here is from genome assembly GCA_026898415.1 of Leonotis leonurus. Lineage (NCBI taxonomy): Eukaryota > Viridiplantae > Streptophyta > Magnoliopsida > Lamiales > Lamiaceae > Leonotis > Leonotis leonurus. Next base: position 219,093 of record JAPKLX010000337.1, on the reverse strand, counting down.
CATAAATTTCTCTCTAGCATTGATTGATACTTGTGACTCGTTCTCCACGAGTATAAACAAGCAGAGTATCTTAATAGTGGATAATCTGGTCTGGTTTTGATCAGATCATGGACATAGGGATTTCCCGAACCACGTTAAACATCTGTGTTCTTTATTTTCCTGCATATTTATTTTCAGTTGTTTATTATTCTAACCATCAGCACTATCATATAATCTGCATCTCAATCAATCTGCTTAACAACCTGACTAATCTGTAAGGTTTTCTAAACAAGAGCATTCATTAAATACACCATATTTCCTCACACACAATACTTAGAAAATAATAAGATCACTCTTATTATTGTCTTAAGTGTTTACAATAAGAGAGCAATCTGTTTGGACTAATCCTATATCGATATGTTGATCAATCTGGTTAGTCATCTGCCGAGCAATTTTTCATTTAAGAATAGCTTGAACTCTCTTATAAATAACCAAGTAAACTGAAAATTTTGTATTTGGTGTATTCCCCCCCTCCCCCCCATACACCAAACCTTGCTCTTTCGGGACCAACAAGTGGTATCAGAGCAGTGGTTCAAACGACCATTGTTTTTGTTTCACAAGGTTAATACGTGCGTGGACAACTTGAATAGATCTAGGAAAACCTATTTTCATTCACGAGCATAATATCTGCTATGAAATCATCTGTTGTCAGGGCTTGTGAAGAATTCTCCATCCAAGGTTATAGAGAATGGAGTTTCAGAATCAAAATGGCACTCAAAGACCATCACTATCTGATGTGGAAAGTTATTGAAGAAGGTCCACTACAGATCACTGAAGAAGTGACAGTAACCACTTCAACTGGAGTAACAACACAGATAGTTCCTAAAGACTCAAGAAAATACACAGCAGAAGAACGTCGTGAAGCTAATCTGGATGACTTTGCTAAAGGAATGATATCTAGCACAGTCAAAGGGGTACGTCTGGCCAAAATCCAATATTTGGATACTGCCAAAGAGATGTGGGAAGCCCTAAGAGACTTGTGTCTAGGATCTGAAGTCATGATTGAGAACAACTTGTCTCTAGCCTGCCACAAATATGATGAATTCAAGATGAAACCAGGCGAGACAATAGAACAAATGAAGATGAGATTCACTGGAATTCTCCTTGAGATATCTGCGTTCAATAAGAACAAATATACTCAAAGGGAGAAGAATATGAAAGTACTCAGAGCACTTCCACCTAGCTGGGAGATCTATGTTGCAATGCAACCTCTCCGTGCAGATTTCAATGAACTGTCTACAGAAGCATTATTTGATCACCTTGAAGGTCATGAATGTGACATTCAAAGAATTCGAGGACCAGATCATCTGTCCAAAAAGGCAGAAAGCAGTTCTAAGAAGGACAAAGAAGTAGCCTTCAAAGCAAAAAGCAAACCAGATGAACCCTCTGAACCTTCTCTACCAGATGAAGAGAAAGGCTATGACAAACTGTTAAAGGAGTTCGCAATGATCGCCAAACGATGGACAAGATGAAGATCAGATCGAAGAAATACAGACGTTTCTATAAAGACAACAAAAACAAATTCTACAAGAAGCGTGACAACGATCGATCTGATAACAAGTGTTGGATCGGGAGCGCCCATCAGAATTGACGTACTGGCCCCACACACCAACACTTTCTTTCCCAGCCTGCTTTGTCCTCACTGACAGGCTGACCCAGGACACTTCCCAGTAGGTCACCCATCATAGTATTGCTCCAAGCCAAGCACGCTTAACCTTGGAGTTTCTACTAAGGGGTCACCTGAAAAGATGATGCACCATATTGGTATGAGTAGTACTAATCAATTCATTTAACCTCTCGTCAACAATGGTAGTGCAGGCCCTTTTCGACTGAGGCAGGCCGCACTCCCATAAGTTCTCTCGGGTACGATACACGGAGGACCCCCCCTCCGGGAGGTGCTGGAGTTCACTTCCCAACAACAAGGAAGAATCAAAACAGCAGATTGGTAAAATCTCTAAAACATCTAACTCTACAGATTATACCTGCTTTGGTTGTGGCAGAACAGGTCACTTCAAAACAGACTGTCCTGATCTATCTAAAAGCCAAAGAGAAGAGTTGAGAGCAAAGAGAGATCGAAAACTCAAATATGAACGAAAAGCCATGTTAGCTGAACAAGAATCAAGCAGCTCGAGTCATTTCTCAGATAGCTCATCAGAAAATGATGAAGCCTTCTTTGCTAATGATGAAGAAAGTTGGGATGAATGCTATGTGGGACTAGACAACGGTCTGGACGAAGTCGAGGTAAATTCATGCTATTCCAATTCCTCAAATGATATCAATCTGGAACAGGATAATGAAGATCAAACTGACTACTCTTGGGAAGAAGTAAATAAGATGTTCAAAAGCTATTCGAGCATCAAGAGACTGTTTAGAGAAGTTGTAGAAGAAAATGACAGATTGAAGAAATCAAAAGAGATACTGAGCACAGCCAACACTCAATTCGTTGCTCAGATAACTGATCTGGAAGAACAGATCAAGGGAAAGAATAGTGAGATCCACTCTTTAAATTCAAAAGTTAAAGATCTCATTAATAAGAATAATGTTGCTGAAGAGAAGATAAAGAAAGGCAAAGAAATGATTTACAAGAGTGATGAACGTGTTAAGTTGTTAATCAACCTGCAACAACAGGGCACATCTGGATTAGGATATCCAGGGCACCATCAACTTTGTACCAGAAAGGAAACAAATACCAGATCAAGTGAAAAACTTGAAAAATAAGAAAGGCCATCCCCAAAAGATGATCATGAAAGAGACCGTGAACAGGCAGTACTATCAAACAAAGAATCAACCAGCCTGTTACACAGAAACAGATCACGCTCTTAAAAATAATGTCAATAGGACACTGCCAAATAAAAATGGCAACCGAACAAAGAATGTCAACAGGACACTACCTATCAAGAAGGGTCTGAAGAACGATGGAATAGAGAGATTCCATCCATCTGAAATTCACTCCTTATCTAAAATTGATAATGATGGGAATATCATTACCTGTTATATTTCTGTTCTTAACCCAAAAATGTTCTGGATTCGAAAGGGAACATTTACTAATAACCAAGCACCCAAACGTTGAAGGGTAGCTAAGTGTAATTAATTGCAGGAGCATAAAACTGCAAGAAGAAGCAAGATAGCAAAAGGAGCGATCTGGATCATAGATAGTGGCTGTTCAAAGCACATGACATGTGATAAGAACCTACTATCAGATTACATAGAGAAGCCAGGACCACAGGTCACCTTTGGATGTAACTCAAAAGGGTACAGCAGAGGATATGGAAACATAAAAGTTGGCAAGACCACCATCACAAATGTTTCGTATGTAGAGGGTCTTAGCCACAATCTGTTCTCTGTAAGTCATTTCTATGCTAATGGTAATCAGATCATCTTTGATACTAACAATTGTCTTGTGAAGATCAAGGAAGGAGATGAGATACTCCTTACCGGTAAACTACAGGACAGGTTATATATTGTCCAGTGGACAAACCAGATCGAGACTTGTTTAGTTACTAAAACAGAATCAGAAACAAGCTGGTTATGGAACAAGAGATTGAGCCATCTAAACTTCAAGTCAATCAACAAGATTGCAAAAGAAAAACTAGTGGAAGGTCTACCAGATCAAATATATGATAAAGATCATATATGTGAAGCCTGTCAAGCTGGAAAGCAGACCAGATCATCTTTTACAAGCAAAACAGCTCACTCAACATCAAGAATACTGGAGCTTTTGCATTTAGATCTTTTTGGCCCAGTCAAACCTCTAAGCATAAATGAGAGAAAATACACCTTAGTAATCATAGATGATTACTCAAGATTCACTTGGGTCATCTTTTTGTTAAAGAAGAAAGAGACTCTAGACAAACTCCCTGACTTTCTACACAAGATCACCAAGCAGAAGGAGATGAGTATAACCTCTATCAGAACAGATCGAGGAACAGAATTTCTCAACCAAAAGATTGAAGCATACTGCAATAAGATGGGGATCACTCATCAAACATCTGATGCTCGAACTCCTCAACAGAATGGAGTTGTTGAAAGAAGAAACAGATCTCTAAAAGAAGCAGCTCGCACAATGCTTAATGCAACCAATCTACCAAAGAAGTTCTGGGCAGAAGCCATATACATAGCCTGCTATACTCAAAACAGATCATCCATCACACTCACACATGGAAAAACACAATATGAGATTTGGAACAACAGAAAGCCTAAGATCTCTTACTTTCAAATTTTTGGTTGTTTGTGTTACATACACAATAATGGGAAATCTCAATTGAGGACTTTTGATAGCAAAACTGACCCTGGAATATTCTTAGGATATTCTGATGTTAGTAAAGCATATCGAGTCTACAATAAGAACTCTCATATTGTGGAGGTAACACCTCATGTTGTTTTTGATGAGTCTATTGTTGAGTACAGGTCACTAGATGAGAAACAGACAGAGAACCAGATGACTACAAGAAAGATGAATGAACTACTACTCGAAGATATTCTTATCTGGAATTCAAAAAGTGATGATGAAGAGATTAAGACTCCACCTATTGCTGAAGAAATCATACAACAAGGGGGAACAACACAACATGATCTGGATGAAAACAGATCACCAAGCAATGAAACAGTCATTGCAGAAGATAATCAATCTGAAAATCCAAATCCAGAAGAAAATCCTAATGAGTATCCATTCCAACCATCTTCTACATCACACCCTGAATTTGAGGAACCAACAAATCAACCTGAATCTGAGATATCAGATGAAGAGATGACCAGGAGAAGGAGATGAATACAAGATCATCCACCAGAACAGATTGTTGGGAAGTGAAAACCAGAAGGATGCATGGAGAAAGTGCATTGTTAAGCTGCTATCTCTCTCACATTGAACCATCTGATGCTCATGAAGCACTACAAGATGAAGATTGGATAACAGCAATGCAAGAAGAACTCAATGAGTTCAAAAGGAATGAGGTCTGGTATCTTGTGGACAGACCCAAACACCAAGGTGTGATCGGTGTAAAATGGGTCTTCAAAAATAAACGGGATGAGAAGGGTGAAGTAGTCAGAAACAAAGCCAGATTAGTAGCTAAAGGCTATAATCAACAAGAAGGCATTGATTTTGACGAAACATTTGCACCCGTAGCCAGACTAGAAGCAATAAGGCTATTCTTAGCATATGTTGCACACAAAAGGTTCAAGGTATACCAGATGGATGTCAAAAGTGTTTTCCTCAATGGTATCCTTGAAGAAGAAGTATATGTGGAACAGCCACATGGATTTGAAGAAGCAGATCCAAATCAGAAAGTATACAGACTAACAAAAGCAGTCTATGGTCTAACACAAGCCCCTAGAGCTTGGTATGAGACTTTATCAACATTCCTACTAGAATCTGGATTTAGAAGAGGATCAGTTGACAAGACCTTGTTCATCATCAAAGTCAAAGAGAATATCCTTCTAGTACAGATCTATGTAGATGATATAATATTTGGATCTCAATCCACCTACTTATGTGATAAGTTCGCTGAACTTATGAAAAATAAGTACCAAATGTCCATGATGGGCGAAATGAGTTTCTGTCTAGGTTTGCAGGTCAAGCAGCTACCAGATGGTATCTTCATAAATAAAGAAAAATACATTCACGATTTGCTGACTAAATTTGGGATCAAAGACAGTAAACCAGTGAAAATCCCAATGCAGACCAATGGGAAAATTGATCCTGATCCAGAGGGAAAACCAGCTAACATCACTCAATACAGAGAGATCATTGGATCATTACTCTATCTAGCTGCTAGTCGACCTAACATCACATTTGCAGTAGGTGTATGTGCAAGATATGAAGCAAGCCCCAAAGAGTCTCACATGGAAGCAGCTAAGAAGATATTAAGATATCTTAAGGGAACAGCCCATATAGGTTTATGGTATCCATGTGAAGACAACTTTGAGCTAACTGGATACACAGATTCAGATTATGCTGTATGTAAGCTAGACAGAAAGTCAACATCTGGTACATGTCAGTTTTTAGGAAATAAACTGATCTCTTGGTTCTCAAAGAAGCAGACATCTGTTGCCACATCAACCACAGAAGCTGAATATATGGCGGCAGGGAGCTGTTGTGCTCAGATACTTTGGTTAAGACAACAGCTCAAAGACTATGAGATCGATATCAAAGAGATACCTATTTTCTGTGACAGCTCAAATGCTATAGCAATCACACAGAATCATGTTTTGCATACCAGATGCAAACATGTGGATGTGAGACATTATTTTATAAGGGATCATGTTGAAAGAAAACATGTACAGATCGAGAAAATACACACTAAGATACAGAGAGTAGATATTCTCACCAAAGCATTACCAGAAGAAAGATTTAAGATGTTTTGTGGGAAATTAGGATTATTAAATCTGGAGGAAAGGACCAAATAGTCTTAGAACAGATCATGCAAAATTCCAAACTGGGAACTGACACAAGATCATCATGTTCCAACAGGGAATTAGAACCAGATTGACATAGTCCAGATTGATAAAGACCAGACCATGTAAAATTCCAACTGGGAATTGACATCAGATCACTAAGTACATGTTAATAGTCAAACAGATCAATCAAATTCCAACTGGGAATCAGTAAAAGTTCATCACACTAGATTGATATCCAAATTGGAAAGTGGCATGAACAGATCGATAATGCTGACAACAGTTCGTTAATAAGGAGATCGATCTGGACCAGATGACTAGCAGCCACGTGGATATTAATTAAATTTTTTTATTAATTATCCCATTACTTGGTTAAGGGGGAAAGTCAACAATTTACGGCGACTATATCAACTTAATCATAGCATATATCTAATTTCTGACACAATATATCTAATCTTTTATTTTTGTGATGATTGATACTATGTTTGGGAACAGTGATCAAGGAGATATTTACCAAATTAAGAAAAATGAAGCACTTTTGACAGTGTAAACAAACACGCGCCACACTACATCCCTAGGATCAAAAGCGAGTGTATCATACGCATAATAGAGGCGGTAATAGACTGCAAGTCTATACCTTGGAAAGGCGGGAAAAGCTGAAAAAGGGAAGGATATTAATTTATATTATTACCTTACTTATCTCTTTTTCTTTTATATATATTTGATAAGGCGGTTCGACTATCACCCACACTTCAAATCTTCGACACTTAGCAAGTTTTTCTCCCTATCAAACTCTCTCAATCTTCAAAAACCTCTCTGTTTTTACCAATATGGCACCCAAATCTTCACTACTTCTTGAGCAAGTGAACTTCTTGAAACCATATATTCATCAAGATCTCTTTGCAGTACTTGATACCTTTGGTTTTCATAAACTGGACAAGGCCTTCGACCTTGTTAGACGCTGCAAAGGTTTAAAATTTATGAGTTTTCTTTTAACTGCTCTATGTTTTGAATGCCTTGAGTTTTCATTAAACTTATACTGAAAATCTGCTTTATCTATTCTACATTCCTATGAACACTTGCACTGTAGTATAGAAACTGCTATTTGGGAACTCATACTTCATTGATGGAAGGATAGTGCTCACATATCTACATTGTTTTGATTTTGCTGTAGGATTTCACAATATCATTACCACCCATCCTGTCCACTTCTTGCCCAAAGAAGTAGTTGCATTTTATCTCTCGTGGCAAGGAGAGAAGGGTGGAAATGAAGCAACCATCAGGGTTAGCAAAGGCAATACCATCAGCAACACCACATACAATGTACTAAACATTATTGACAATGTTTACAAGTTGAAGGATGAAGATCTCACTCTGGGAGACATAAGCGAAGAGCAACTTCAGGAGGCTGTGGAGATGGTGATGGTAGTGCCCATTCGCTACTTGAACAAGATGTTCAACAGAGCCCTACTCGCACCCGAATTCAAGATTATTTTTGAGTTTATCCAGCGAATTTTCTTGAACCACAATGGCTCTTACGACCAGGTCACTCCCGAGAAGTTCAAGATCCTGGCTGCTGTCGTGCTTAACCTACCGGTTAACTGGAGCAGAATACTATTTGATCTCTTGGCTAAGGAGGCCAAGATGATTACTTTTGTTAAAGGAGGCAACCCTGGGATTGAGGTGAAGAGGAGTTGCTTAAGGCACTCCACCAAAATCAGCTACATGCTGGAATCCTTCTTTGCACAACACAAGTGGGATACCATAGTAGAGTTCAACACCAGATTGCACTTTCCGAAGGACCAGCACCAGATTGAAATGTCTAGGGGCATTTCTGCTAACCTGATTGCAAGGGTGACTGACCCTATTTTTGCAAATGCACTGATGGAGATGGGAAGCTCCAACCCGATCTGGGTCCCACCATCTGCCCCTGCAGAGAAATCTACAAAATCCAAAGTTACAAAAGAGAAACAAGTCGAAAGGACCCCCACCAAAAGAATTACAAGGAGGGCGAGCTCAGTCGATACTGACGCCTCCACTGCAGCCCAACAACCGAAACAAAAGAGAAGGAGGTTACAAAAACTTACAGAACCTGTGGAGGAAGCCCAGGCTGAAGAAACTGTTATCCCTCAACAGGAGGTTGAGGAGGAGGAAATTTTGGTGGCCGGACCACCAGAGGACGTGGTTCCTATCTCATCCTTGGACCCAGGCCAGGTCAAGGATTTTTCTCCAGCTCATACTACAAGTCCATCATCTGCTGAACCTTTAGAGCAGATCGATGAGGAAGTCGAAGGAGAAGATGAATCTACTGATGAGGAGGAAGAAATGAAAAAGGCATAGACTGTTGTGAAAATGCTTGAAACAGAAGCAGATCACTCTGTACTTAGGACATTTCCTGGGATTCAGCTCACTCCAGAAAGTTATGAAGCAGCTAGACGACTCAAATTTCTTTTGCTCATCAAGGATAAAGAATTCTATGTCCTTGATGCCCTTCTCCGAACCAGATCAATACATGCTCTGAAGATTGAAGAAGCCACCTTGCTCAACATTTTCACTGCCTCTTCTATTGCTGAGTTAAGGAAGACATACAAACCCAGGCCAGGTCAAGGATTTTTCTCCAGCTCATACTACAAGTCCATCATGTGCTGAACCTTTAGAGCAGATCGATGAGGAAGTCAAAGGAGAAGATGAATCTACTGATGAGGAGGAAGAAATTAAAAAGGCAGAGACTGTTGTGAAAATGCTTGAAACAGAAGCAGATCACTCTGTACTTAGGACATTTCCTGGGATACAGCTCACTCCAGAAAGTTATGAAGCAGCTAGACGACTCAAATTTCTTTTGCTCATCAAGGATAAAGAATTCTATGTCCTTGATGCCCTTGTCCGAACCAGATCAATACATGCTCTGAAGATTGAAGAAGCCACCTTGCTCAACATTTTCACTGCCTCTTCTATTGCTGAGTTAAGGAAGACATACAAACCAGACATCCTAGGCATGTCTAAATTTGAAGCCAATGAACTCAAGATCGACCTCAGATCTGAATATGAAAAAGCAGATATGCTGGAATTTTATGAGAGCATTAAGGAGAAAGTAGTTGAGGAAGTAGAAGTTGAAGCTGGACCTTCTGATGCTCACCAACAGGTTGCAGCAATCCTAGAGTCAGAACCAGATCAGCACATGGCTGATGTTGAGGAACAGATAGTGGAAACCACTGCACAGGCTGAGGGGAAACCAACCAAGACAAGCAAGATTCAGATTGCAGTGGTAGACTATCCTCGAGAGAAAGCTGAGCCAGCTGGACAGAGGGTGGGTGGAAAATTAACAGATGACATATATACCCCCACTGTCGCAGCTACTATGGAGGAGTTTGTGGAGACGACCAACCTTGAGGAGATATTGATGACCCAACATCAATCACTCTCTAATGAATAAGTGAGAGATCTAATCTCAAACAAGGTTGACAAATTCATGTACGGGACTCTCTCAACAGTCCAAAACCAGGCCACCAGGATACTCACTGAATTCAACAATCACTTGAAATCCCATGTGGATCAGGTCGACTCAGAACTGAGGAGAGTCTGCAGACTAAAGTTAGAAGAACTGAGCAAAAAGATGGACGATGATCGATCTGCTGCAGAGGAGAGGAAGGCACAGATCGATCAGACTCTAGTCACCATGGAGCTTAAAATCAATGAGATGTACAAGATTGTGACAGAATTTGCAAAGAAAGAGAAGGACATGGTCCATGCAATTGTCAAAGAGCAGACAGATGGCATCGCTGGTGAAGTGATAAAAGCAGCTAACTCAGAAACCAGAGCAATGTTCAGAAAATTTGAGAACGATGGGAAGAAATTTGTGGAGAGGAAATTAAGCGATCTGCGCTATCCCACAAAGACTATGATTGACTCATTCTTTGATGAGATTGGAGTGATAAAGGAGGAGCAAGAGAATGTCACTGCCAATCTGGGCCAGGCAACGAAATCACTTCAAAAGCAGATCGATGACTCAAACTTAAACATCACCTCTCTGCTTACTCATAAGATAGACTCAGAGAAAGAGGTCAATGATATGAAGGAGGAGATCGCTTCCCTTAAAGCACTCATCACTATGTATGTTGATGATGTCGAAAAGGGGGGAGGATCCAGGAAAGGAAAGAAGACAGTGGTTGAGAAAGGGAAGGGGATGATTGCCAAGGGGAAGTTGCAATCTGGTGCCACGGATGAAATGAAAAAGGCTCAACCTGAGCAGCAGATAACACCAGAACGCTCTAGCCCACCATCTGCCCCAACACAGAAAGCATCCAGATCATCCTCAAGCAAATCAAGTCAACCACTGAAGAAGAAGAAACGATCTGGATTCGGTTTGTCCTCATCTGCTCCCATCAGGACAATGAAGACTAAAGAAGGAGAGACCAACTGGGTCCTAGAAAACTTAAAGGAGGGATGGGAAGGACTACGATATGGCTTCATTATGTGTCGCTATTTTCTCAAAGAACCAGCATACAGCGAGGGGACACCTAATGAGGCATTCAACCTCTACCTGGACTTCAACGATGCAAAAGATCTGGTGGAAGCTATAAGAGCAGCAGCAGCAAAATCCCAGATTACAATACCTGCCCCGGAGAGGGAATTCAGAACTTGCCCCAACATACCTGGCACTGAGCTCCCAGACAAGACATTTCTGCTCACATTCATAAATCAGCTTGCAGAGAACAGAGGCTACAAGATAGACGCTGAAGATCCAGATTACATAAGGGTGAGAGAGGGAGTATATGATAGCGTTCAGCTCATATCTGACGAAACCAGGGCCAAGATGAAAAAGCAACAGGAAGAGAGGAGGAAAAGCAGATAGCTATTTACTTTCACATCTTTACTATCTGTAATTCCACTTTTTTGATGTATTAAGACTTATTCTTGCCTCTTATCTATAAAAGTTCATTTGAGTTTCTGATGACAACAACTTATTGTCCAGAACACATATACAAACTGCTTTAATCGTTATAACCTAATAACGAAACATAATCAATCTGGCCATCAAACCAGATCACTCTTAATTAGTTATTAGGATATTTTTGTAAAGTGTGGTTTCGACATCATCAAAAAAGGGGAAATTTTTGGGAACCCTAAAGTATCTTAGTTTTGATGATGATCTCTCGAAACACACTTAGTCTTTTTGGTATTAAATTGTTCTACGTGTTAACAGATCACTACATATAAAGTGAATTCTGTTAGAGAACAGATTAGGAAATGACTTAACATGTAAAGGATTCATTCCTATAGAAGTCATTTCTGTAAGAGTATAGGATGAAGATCAACTTCTGTCTCGAAGGAGAAATCGATCTGATGTCAACCAGATCACTGACCAGATCGATGTACTCAGCTGAAGACCAGATCGATAGAATTATCAAACCACCAGATGACATCATCCTACACATCATACCCTCTTACCACGTCAAGATTGAAGCCCATCCAACAGGGATTGGGAAAAGAAGGAAAGAAGCCGTTAGCAATCTATTTTCCATACTTTGAAGATTAAGTCAACGTTCTCTACATGGCAAGAACAAATATGATGGATATCACTGATTGGCAATCTACAATCAATCTCACGCCAATCATCAACGGCTAGAATTTTCAATTCAATGCCTATATATATTCGAAGTTCATAATCTGGAAAAAGATGAGACACACGTGCGCTACAATGAAAAACACATTCTCAAGCTATCTACCTCAATCCAGACCAAGTGCTTCAAAAGACTTGTGATTCTACATCACACCAACCAACCTCGATTCAAGTCTGTCTTATCGAGAGAAAGGAGATCACCCTGCTAGCTAGTAGTTTTCTAGTGGTAACGTAGAGGTAATCTGTTGTAAAGGGACACGACCCTTATTTCATGCATAAGTATCTCTCTAGCTTTGATTGATACTTGTGACTCGTTCTCCACGAGTATAAAGAAGTAGAGTATCCTAGTAGTGGATAATCTGGTCTAGTTTTGACCAGATCGTGGACGTAGGGATTCCCCGAACCACGTTAAACAACTGCGTTCTTTATATTTCTGCATATTTACTTTCAGTTGTTCATTATTCTAACCATCTGCACTATCATACAATCTGCATCTCAATCAATCTGCTTAACGACCTGATTAATCCTTAAGGTTTTCTAAACAAGAGCACTCATTAAATCCACCATATTTCCGCACACACAATACTTAGAAAATACTAAGATCACTCTTATTATTGTCTAAGTGTTTACACTAGAGAGCCATCTGCTTGGACTGATCTGACATTGATCTGGTTATCAATCTGGTTAGTCATCTGTCGAGCAATTTCTTATTTTAAGGATAGCTTGAACTCTCTAATAATTCAACAAGTAAACTGAAAAGTTTGTATTTGGTGTATCCCCCCCCCCTACACCAAACCTTACTCTTTCGGGACCAACAACTTAAAAGTATTTGAGTCCTTTACATGGTTGTCATGAGCTAACTTGGCTTGCTCTCTATCAGGTTCACTTATAAATGAAATGATCTTCCTTTAACATTTTGAGCAGGTTGGTCTAAGAAGCAAGACAAATAAATAAATCTAAGTGTGTTTCGAGAGAACATCATCAAAACTTAATTTTGTAAGGGTTCCCAACAGTGTTCTTTACTTTACGCATTTTATCTTTCAGTTGTTTATTTACCAACCCCTCACTTGCATGCAAACTTGCATCGATTTAATCAACTCTTAATATATTCGACTAAATATTTGCAAAGGTTTTCATATAAGACCTACCGACTAAATCCACCATCTTCTGCACACTACACAGTTTAAGACAGCAAGATCACTCTTGTTTTTTGATCTGCGTAACTCACAAGAGAGAGCTTCCTTGGACAGATCGAGTGAACCTGGTTGAGTGAACTTGATCTGTCAATCCAAGAACTCTACCTCGGCTATGTGTTTACTTTGGGAGGTAGAGCCGTGATATGAATAAGTGTGAAGCTGCATATCAGACCACACCATGGAAGCTAAATATGTGGCCGCGTCAGAGGCCGCAAAGGAAGCGGTTTGACTGAGGAGCTTCTTGATAGACCTAGATGTGATTCTGAGTATGCATTCGAGTATCATGATTTATTGTGATAACTCAGGTGCAGTCACAAACTAGAAGGAACCACGGACCCACAAGGTAAGCAAACACGTTGAGATGAAGTACTATATCATTCGTGATAATGTGTGAAGGGACAATATTGTGGTTACTACGATCGCGTCTGATGACAACTTGACTGATCCTTCACTAAAAGCCTGAACAGGAAGACGTTCGAGAGGCACGTAGAGGGACTAGGAGTACGACGCGTAGTGGAACTGCTTTGAGTGTAAGTGGGAGAATTGTTGATGTCATATGACACAAATTGTATACTCTAAAGAGTTTGAGTATAAGTGGGAGATTGTTAGGGTTTGTATACTTCAAAGCATGCTTCAAGCTTAGATGTTGTAACAGACTTGTTTTCAATTCCGTTTAATGAGAATAAATGTTTATATAATTAGTTTGTGATTTATTTTTGTTGATTATTTAATTTCAAACAAGTCTATTTTCTACAATTGTAAACTGTGCGGTGGATCCATGATTATGGAAGGTTACATAATCAGCTCCTTTTTAGAATAAAGTTCACAACCTAGACAAACTTGGACAGTTGAGTCGATAAAGGTTGCGGTATCGTTCGATGCGAGAGCTGACCTTAGCCGGCAAAATGATATTGATATTTATATGCTGTCAGACATGCTTCATAATATACTGTGTAGTTCCACAATGAGATAAGTTCTTCGTGTTGTTGCTAAGAATGTGGTCTCATAATTGTTTATTTCTTAACTTGTGACGATGACATTAATATACGCGACTGATTATGCACTGTTTTGATTCATTTTCACTTGCAGGTTTTTCGCAACCCTTTACAGTAATCTTTTGGGTAGTTGTAATTGGTTTAGCGAGAAGTGCTCGATTATTTTTGCATGGAATCGCGTATCTGTAAACCCCAAATTGATTAAATCATATCTATTAACTTTCATTTTTTCCCATTTTGAGTTGTAACTTCTTTTGGCCCACTATAGAACACCACCTTAACTATAACATCTAAACATTTAATTTGTCAAAAGTAAATTATATAAGTTGGAGCTTTACTTCAAAACTGGTAATTAAAATAAGTATGAAATTTTACCAAATGGAAATGATTCAGCAATGGTTCATGGCTTCGATTTCTTCAAAAGTCTTGATGGTGAAAACGTAATTTGGAAAGGTAGAATCCTTATCAACACGAGCAATTATTTTTTACAAGAAAATTCATTTAAACTTGTGTTTTAAGTGATCAAGATATGTTAAATATGAACCCCTCATTGAATACCGTCTTGAAATATTTTAATCATTATATGATTTATGGTGAAGTGAAAACAATTTCCCTATGCTATGTTATGAATATATTAATTTATTTATATTGAAAATAAAAAAAAAATAAACCTCTTTGTCATTTAGTATTAATTCAATATTTTAAAAAATATTTGGATTATTTGAATGCACTTTGTAACATCCAACACTTCTTCCTTTTGTTGTAGAAATTTTAGATATAGGATTAATATCTTTAAAGGTATAACATTCGACCATGGCTCGAGCATTCTCATAGAGCAATAATATGTTGTCTTATAATAAAAGAATCATTTTAATAATGTATTATTGTAATTTATAAATTGAACATAATAAAACAATATTATGAGCACACGTGCACAACCACCACTCTACAAATCTACATCATAATAAAAGTATTAAAACAACATACATACATGAAATACATACACATACATATATATATGATAACATCATTAATTATTTTTGCACAAACTATTTGTATTTACAGTAGACTATATAGGTAGAAAACATAGCAATCTAAGAATTTTTTTCAAAGTGAATATTTTCTTATGAGTTTTTTTTTTTTTTGTTATGCATATGAAATAATAGAAATTTAAAGTATTAAAATATTATATATATATATATATATCTATATAAATACTCCCTCCGTCCCCCAATAAATGTCCCCTAAGAAAAAATTTTGTGGCCCCCAATAAGTGTCCTATTACAAAAATCAAGACAAAAATAGTACTCCCTATGTCCCACTAATCTTGGCCCCTTTCATTAAAATAATACACCCATTTGAATAAACAAGGGGCCAAGCCTGGTGGGACGGAGGGAGTATTAAATTTCTAATTTTACCCCATTCATCATTGAATTACTTTTACTTTTTATGTTTTCTATACAATAATTAGGAGTAAATAGTGAAAATTATTAAGGCTCCATTTGGTAGCCTAGTTGAAGCAGGTTGGGCAGAAATAAACCAACATAAACCATCATTTGGTAGTATTTGTAGAAAAGTGAAGGCCCGGCGCTATTAACACGGCCCGAAGAAAACCTCCAGTTATGGAGGGTTTATAAACTCACCAAATAAGTGATATTATTTTAAACCATCTGGAACAGTGTCATTGTCAGCTATCTTTGAGTGTCAGCGATCTCTGAGTGTGGATTATTTTGTTCGTAAAATAAACAATTATATGTTGAAACACATTGTCAGCGATCTCTGAGTGTCAGAGACCGCTGACACTCAATGGCATTTCGGTAATTTTTAACTAGTTCTTTTCTTGTCTACCAAATGGACCAACATATTATAATTAACCCCTCATATCCTAACCCACCACATTATTTTAAACCTATCCATCAATATCCTAACTTGGGTACCAAATGGACTCTAATTGTATTGGTATGTGGGTTTTTATGTTTAGGGACATTTATTGGGGGACGGAGGGAGTATATAACATAAAATACATATATACATGCTTAATATGAAAGCAACACTAAATATTACGAAATACATATATAGTCGTTCAATATAATAGCAACACTAAAAAATTCTTGCAGAAAGTGAAACTATTTTCATTTATACAAAAGTACATAAGCAAAGAAGTAATTTAAGATTTTTTTTAGACTAGATATCTATAATTTGAAGAAATGTGAATTATGTTCGTTTTCTTTGTATATTTATAATGAAAAGAACTTAAAATTTTAATATTCAGAAAAATGAAAGGACTTCAAATTTTTATATTCATATTTGAAAACGAATTTTTAATTAAAATAAGTTCTTTAAAATATTTTATTATCATTTGTTGAATAGTCTTTGGAAATTGAAGTGTATAAACTCATATAATAATAATTTATTGAGCTTCTAAAAAATTGAAAGTGATATATGAAAATATATAAAAAAAAAATTCAACATTATTGATTCTATCCATGTTATAGTATTGATGTTATAGTGAAAAAAAAAAGATATATTTAGTGCATTATGAAATATGTGACATGACATGAATGTAATAAATATATATTTGTTAAAATTGAAAGTGTTTATATGGAGTTTGACTCCATAAAAAGGTTTTGGAGGGAAAACTCATGGGAGAGAAGATTGGGTTTTATAATATATATAGAATTTATATTAATATTTATCAATTGCATTATATAATAAATTATTATGGGGTAATAGGTAAAATTACCCACTTTTATAAAATAAAAATAAAAAATACCCACTTAAAAATAAAAGATAAAAAAATACCCATTTTTTACACTAACATGATGAATTTCATCATGTGATCATGTTATTTTCATAATAACATGATGAATTTCATCATGTGATCATGTTATTCAAGTTATTTTAAATTTGAATAACATGAACACATGATCAATTTCATCATGCTATTGTAAAAAGTGGGTATTTTTTATCTTTAATTTTTAAATGGATATTTTTTATTTTTTACTTATCAAAATGGGTATTTTAGCATTTACCCCATAAATTATTTCACATGTTTAAAATTTAATATCAATTAATTAACCAAAGTCTGGTAACAAGTAAAATTAAGAGCTCGTTACTTGCAGTATTCCACACTTACCTCTCAACTCATTTTGTATAGTGGTGTGTATGGAATTTCTAAATCTAGCTAATTTATCTCATTACTTCCAGTAATCCACATTTACCTGTCAACTCATCTTCAATATGCTATATACATCTTTAATATGTTCTGTACAATTTTTCTGTGGAAATATATCTTGGAAGAATATAATAATTGCATGAAACCAAAAACTAGGGTCTTCGATACATTCGCTAATAATCACAAAACTTGAAATATATTAAATAAATGTGAACCTTAGCCACCCTTGCCATAAGAGATATTCAAGGCTCCTTCAGTTTCTTCAGTAGAGAGGCTTGATGACAGCAAGTTGATCTGCATTTACAAAAATCAATCACTTCAAACAAACATTGATTGGTAAACATGCTCAACAATGTAAAGAATTTGAAGCTCGTACCTTAATAATTTCGTACTTGGATGGTCGAGCATATGCTGCCAAGATTGCCATGTGAAAATGCTGCTCCACAAGAAGAAGATCACTTAGGCAATTTGTAGTCAAAACCAAGCACAATCAAGCAATTTAGAAAACTTACTCTAAAAGGATCACTTCTCAATGATTGCACATAAATGGAGCTTGGCCTTCCTGTGTCCTATATCAAGTGAATAATAATACTCAGTAATGCTTATAAGATAAGAAGCCAATCTAAGGCCTCCAATAGCAAATAGTTATGAATGTGGATTTACATCCAAAGATATTTCTCTTAGTCGTCTTCCTGTATGAGCACAACAAATACGGATTGTTGGTTCCTCCGAACTTCCACTAATTATGTAGTCTCTTTCATTCATGTAGTACGAACGGGTGTAATTATGAGAACTTCCAGTCGAAACTATCCCAAAATCAGTGTGAAGCCGCCCATCAGCTGTTAATAGTTGCTTTACCTGGAAAGCAATGATATATACAAAATTTGAAAACGAGTAGCAACTTCATCGAATTTCTCATTTCCATTTAATTGTCTGCGAAACTAGTGTTTACAACATGGAGTCAATTGTACTTACCTCATTATCTATAGCTGAAACAAGTAGATAAAGATCATCCGGAGAAAACACGACCATCACATTTCCTTTCGAGCTCTTAGATGAATAGCAAGGTTTCGCAGGATCCTGTCTTGAATCCCACATCTTCACATCACGGTCGAAAGAAGAAGTCACAAACAGGCTAGGGGAATGATTTGAAAATTTAGCAACATTTATGGGTTCACGATGCATGTCAGTGAACAGCTGTAACCGTTGCCCGCTGCAGATATCATATATGGCAACTTTCTTTGAGTAGCCACTCGTTAGACACCGGTCATCCGTTGAATTAACATGAACTGAGGTCAGTAGCTCAAAGTCATCGAATATGACTGTGGAGCTGCAGTAGCTGCCCTCGACTTCTGTTCGAATCTTATTGATGTCGAACAATCTCAAGCAGCCATTATCAGAACCCACCAGGAGCTAAGATAGGCACATTTTACGTAGTACAATATCTTTTAGGTTTCACTATATAAAATTATGTTCTACACAACAGCCACAAAGTTACTATAGTTAATCATGCTAAATGATACACATACCTTAGAGGGTTGTTGCTTAAGCCAACAAAGGCCAAGAACACTGTTCATACTCAGTGATGGAAAGATGCAAGAGAGGGTATTCCCTGTTTCGTGGTTGAGAATAACCACTTCCCCATCGAGAGTTCCAATTGCCATCAGACTGGAATCAGTTGGGTGGTACTCAAACTGCCTAGGTCGAAGAATCTGGCCTACTTCTTTCCTAGTCTTGTTTACATTAGTAATGGGGTACGACAACGGCTGCGCAGATGACTCAAACTTTGCAGCACAGAGCGACCTCATATAGAAGCATTGATTCTTTCTAGTAGACAAGGCCCACTTCGTCTTTGACGTTTTGCAGCAATATATACTACTCGTTCCAGTCTCACGAGAATACAGGACATTAAGAACACTCTCCTTATGCTGGCGCCTATATGGTAAGTACTCGTAATATTTTGAGAAGACAGCTTTTGCCCTTTCAACATCGGCTCCTTTTACAGACCTATCATTGTTCATTTCCATACGAGCCAGAGATGTATTGACACTATCCATTCCCTTAACCGGAGACGCTGTAGTGACACAACTTTTTGTGACACATTAGTTCTTTCAAGTCCCGGTGAAGTACTCTTGTAGTTGACACCTCTTTTTCTTCAACATCATTATATTCTAAGCACAACTAACTAACATAACATATCAATCAATACCTTAAACTAACCAACACAAACCTTGCCCAAAAATTACAGCTTTGAGCCTTCCTGTCTGTATAAAGCAAAAAAGTACTACATAAGCTGGAGTATATAACAACAATTATCAATGTTTTGCATATAAATACATATATACTCTTGAAAATAGGATTAAATGCAACATGACGACAAAATTTTCGCAGAAGAGAGCATGTCAATTTACAATACAGCAATCGTATGCATAATCAAGTTTAACTCCAGCTTTTCTATAAACCATATCTATAAGTGAATGCATCACAAAATATATATATTTGTTATTGTTTTCAGCATATGCTCGATTCAAATTACTCCAGAAAGACCCTATGAAATTGAAAAATACAATAGCAATGGTGCTACCTATCGAGTACTTCGCTGCAATAATCAGGCAACCTCTACAATAACTTGCGCAGCGGAAATAAATTAAGTTTTCAGACGCAATTGGAAAAAAGTCGTTTTCTTAGTTATATTTCCCCATCTATTAGAATATAACACTTTTCTCTTAACAAATTCTGGGCTCTTGATATTCTTTATTTCTTCATTTAAAAATGTCTATACTGCAATTAATACGTCCAAAAATAAGTTACTTCAAGAAAATAAAGAATTCTGGGACTTAGCACACATGATCTTAATCCAAATCATCCAGGCACATATGTGTTGTTGAAATTCAGCATTATTTCTATTGATTCTAATTCAAAAGGTCGATGTACTAAGTAGTTGCACTTATAATGTATCAACAAAAACAAAAACAAATGCTTAGAAGAAGCCAATCCATTTCAAGACAATTAATTTACCTTTAAAGAACAGAAGACGGACAAGAAAAAGGTGAGCACAATCAAGAATCTGAAGTAAACGAAAAGCAAGAAGAGGAAAGATTATAAGAACCTGAATTGTTTGTCAAACTTGAAGAGAGACAGAGAGTAGGTAAGAATTAAATATAAAGATGGGCTTTGAAATAAGTGGTATCTCTGACATGAGAAAGCGAAAGAAACATGAGGAGATAAGTGTGTTTCAATTTGGAAAGAGAATAGAAGAGAAAGAGCCAAAAGAAGAGAGGGAGGAGATGGAGAGAGAGAGAGAGAGGTGTTATATTAGTATCTATCTTGTGCTGATAAGTTATCGCAGCAATTGACACTCCATCTGCTTTTCGGCCATATATTCATATATTTCTATATGAGGAGAGGACTCAACCTATTATATTAATGCTATTCTTATCCTTTCATGATTATGAGCCAATCATTCGAAATTTATTGACTATACACTTATATTATCGATCTCCGTTAAACAAAATATATTACATTCGTGTCGTAATTTTTTGGATGGAGAATGGGGAAGCTAGATCATGGGTGAATATCAATGCACGTTCAAAGTAGTTATGTGATATGCGTAAAGTTTTATGATATATTTTTTATTTTTCTTTTTCGAATTAGTAAATTGGTTTTGGAGGTTGTGACATCATTTATCTTCATATAAACTTCTCCATAACTCTCTTTGTCCAATTAATAGATCCTTCATTACGTAACAATAATAATAACAATTTCATTATAATTAATCAAAAATAAAATAAAATGAATAAGTAAATCGATATTATCGTCATACAATGAATTGGGCACTCTTGTATGAAAAAGCATAGTAAGAATACGTTATTTTATCGTAAATTAATTATTGATATTTATATAAAGAATATTGCATGCAAAAATATATGTAGAATAAAAGATATATGACATATTAACATCTTTGTATTATATATTGACATTGAGTTATACTGATGTATATTAGTATTGACATTTAATATTCATTTAGTAATTTTAATTTTAATAATTATTACCAATTGGAAACATATATATATATGATGAATTAATATTATATATATATATATATATATCAATTCCATTAAAATCGGTCTATTTTGACCAAAAAATATTCACATATTAGATCAAAATATATCAATTTTAGTGGAACAAATTCAATAGTTTAATATGTATATGTATGTATACTAGTATGTGCATCCCGTGCAATGTACGGGCAAAAAAATTATAACTTATTTAATATGTATAAGATAATTATCATCATTTTTTTTATCATATTCCATGAAACTATAGTTATTTATTTTAGTTTTTCGTCCTTATATTTTATATGCATCAAAAATTTTGAAGCTAGTCTAGAATTTTATGTTGTTTAGTATTTGACTTAATGAGTTCTTTATTAGTGCATTTGAAGTGTCTTGGCACGATTAAAGCTATCAAAATTGTTAAATCAAACTTTCTAGGATTTTGAAACTCGTCATAACTTACTAGAAAATTTTCAAATCTATAAATATAAGACTCAATTCATCCATTTATGGGCTGTTGGGCGGTCTGTTTTACTCGTCCATGCAATATAATATTTTTTAATTTAATGAACTTAATTATTTTAATAACTTTTTTTACAAAAATAATATTACTTATATAAAATAATTGAAATAAAATATTTTAATTTTATTTATTTAAGATTATATTTTTAATATTTTAAATTAAAAAATTAAAAAAAATCAAATATTTTAATATTTTAATTACAAAATCACCATTAAAATGAATTCTAATTGATATTTTGTGTTGTATATATACATATTCGATTGACTTGTAAAATTTTTAGATGAATTTTTCGAGGATGATTATTTTTAGAATTAAAATTTTGAAATTATTTTCCACCCAAATTCCGAGTACTCTAAGTAGGCAGGTTGTGTCAAACATATCATGACAGCTTTATCCGTGATACATATGTTGATAAATAAATTATTATAAAAATTGATAGTCAATTAAAAATACTATTATTTTAATATATGTATAAATAATCCAAATAAATATGTATTAAAGATCTTAATATACAATTTATATTATTATTAACTATATTTTTATTCATAAGAAAAAAAATTTAAGTGAGAAATATGAAAATATATCAACCATTCATTTTAATAAATGAAAGATTGTGATATTTTTTTCAAAATAATTTATTTATATAAAAATATAATTTTCATGTGCCTATTATAATGAAAAATATTTATATTTTTTATTAAATTGATCTTAATGATTAATTTTGGTTACATAAATGAGATATATTCTTTTTTATTATTATAAATAATTTTCCCCTATATATGAACTAAGAGCACATATTCCCTATAAATAATTTTCCCGTAGAGCATCCCACATTTCTTTATTTGTATCCAAATCTCAGATCTTTGCTAAATATACTTCTTTGATTGTGCTCGATATAAGACCTTTAGCAAAATCATCAAAATTGGCTTCTCTTCTTTCTTAAGCAGTGTACTTCCTGGGATCTTTAAGTAGTTGCTCAGTAATCACTCTATCATTAGTTCTAGTTCCCTCTTGTACTACAATTTTCTCTTCATAAATTGCTAGTGGACCTTCTTCGATTACTTTCCACATGAGACAGTGATGAGCTTTGAGACACATTTTGATTTTGAAACTCCATTCTATGTAGCCTTGGATTGAGAAATCTTCACAAGCCCTGACAAGTGAAGCTTCCATGATAGCAGATAGTATGCAGATGAATGAAAAAGAGGTTTTCCTAGATCTATTTAAGTTGACACGAAGTGTTGGTTATGAAAGAGCAAGGTTTGGTGTATGGGGGGAATGGGGGGGGGGGGGGAATACACCAAATACAAACTTTTCAGTTTACTTGGCAAATTACCCAGAGAGTTTAAGCTTTCTCGAAAGGAGATTGTTAAGTTTAATGGACCAGTTTCACTACCAGGTTGATTAGTGATCTGTCCAGATAATGACTCTCTCATGAATTACACAATGCATATAGCAAGAGTGATCTTATTATCTATCAAGGTGTAGTGTGCGGAATATGGTGGATTTAATCTTTGCTCTTTATTAAAAAACCTTTGAAATACTTAGCCAAATATATTAGAGGTTGATTAAATCGATGCAAGTTTAGATGCAAGTGCTGGGTTAGAGAATAAACAACTAAAAATGAATACGTAAAGTAAAGAACACAGTTGTTTTTATGTGGTTCGGGAAACCCCCCTACGTCCACGGTCAAATCAAACTAGATTGGATATCCACTACTAGGATACTCTCTTCTTTATACTCGCTGAGAACGAGCCACAAGTTCCAATCACAACTAGAGTGAAACTTATGCATGAATAAGGTCGTGTCCCTTACAACTTGCAGATAAATTTGCTACAAAATACCTTCACGTTAATCCACTAGAAAACTACTAGCTAGCGAAGATATTCCTCTCCTTCTTCTCTATAAGACAGACTTGAATCGAGTTTGGTGTGATTTCGATCACGAACGGCTTGAACAGTATCTGGATTGTGAAATATCCTTGTTGAATGCTTCAATGGCAGAGTAGATTTCTGAGCAGAGTTTCAGCTTGTAAGTTTGTGCGTAAGATCATAAGTTTATATGTGCATAATTCTAATTATGATCGTTTGGCTTGATTGCTTAAGTAATCAATGCTTAAACTTTGCTGAAGATATTGTTTCCATAAATCGAGTCTTGCCTTGTGGAGTAGATTGGAATCTCCTTGATTGAGTTGAAGTAATCTTTGATTGAGCTCATTTCTTTAATAGAGACTTGTTGGATAAAAACATAATGTCCGTCCTCTCCTGTTGTCATCCAGGCTCCAGCGATCATTTCTTATCTCATGGTTCTGCTTCTCTTCTATTGGATAAACCTACTTCATAAGCAGAGCTGCATAGTGGACCTGATGACTCCTATAGGTCAGAACTTATAGATGTGTTCTGTCCTTTACAATTTGTCATTATCTAAGCTTGTTCTAGAGATTGGCAAACTATGGTCAAGATCTTATAATTCGATCTTTCTCTTACATTAAACCAATCCTATCAAATAAATCTTATCAGACTTGCTCTTCTATCAGATAAGGTCCATAATAAGATGACCTTGTTTGTTACAGAATAGGCAAGTCTAAGAAATGAATGAATAAAAAGGAATCTAAGTGTGTTTCGAGAGAACATCATCAAAATTATTTATAAGAGTTCCCAACAGCACATACCATCACCTTACCGTGCATTTAATGCTACAATTAATGCAATGAAAATTACACTTCCTCAAACGACTAATTCCAGGATTGGAGCTATAAATACCACCTTTCTTCTCCAGAATACTTACTGGAAATTAAAACGAAAACAAAGTCAAATCTCTGCGCACATATCTTCAAATTTCATCAAAGCATAAAACACTTTTAATCCCAGATTTCTCGAAGAGCCTGTTTGTTTGGCAGGAAAGTAAAGTTATCATAGAATGTGATTACTTGGAATATGAATTCTAGCAGACTATTTTCCTATGTTTGGTAATGCATCAAAAAAATTGTCACAATTTTGGTTTTTCTCATTAATTCAAATACTCTACTAATGAACATAATTATTAAATTATAAAAGTATATATAACATTTTCACTCTAAAATACTCTACTAATGAACGTAATTACTAAATTATAAAAGTATATATAACAAAAGAAATTATTGTATGCATTTATAAAAATAAGAAAGTTATATAAAACAAGAAAGAGTCAATGACAAATAACAAAAAATAAATTAATTTATTCAACTTTCTCTATATCATCACGAAGGGTGAAAAATAGTCCAATAAATCCCGATCTCGAACAAGTTTCATTGCAGCCTTTTGTCTTTAACAGTTCCTCATTAAGCTTATGTCGGTTTTCCTTTTTCTCTTGATCACCTCCAGTAAAACTTTCCACCAATTTAATCATTTGATCATTCGACTTGTCCATATGAGTAGTAAGCACATTAGTCATGTGTTCTAAACTTAATATCAAACCATCTGAACTTCTTCTTCTCTTTCGTTCAAACTTTTTCGAAGTTTCTTCACCCCGAACTGTAGTTCTTTTTCTATGTCCTCAATTACATCTATTGGAGTTTCAGTATTTAATCATGTAGTTCTATCTTTTCCCCAAACGAATGTTAATTGGTCATAGTAAGGAAAAGATTTGTTTCTCATGAAAGTGCTATGTGGATGGCTCTGCAAAAATTACAACCACATAATTTCGTTATAATACTAAACAATATAAGCAACAACTAAATATATAAATAAATAATATTTGAATAAGTAATACTATAATATTCTTTTTACCTTCAAATAATCATCCCACATGTCTACACTTGCATCAACACATTTTTATTTCATCATCCCAGACAAAGCCACTTAACTCTCCATACGCACGTCATAGATAACATGATATTGTTTTTTTTTAGTAACTTACTGTTGGGAACCCTTCACAAAATTTAGTTTTGATGATGTTCTTTTGAAACACACTTAGATTTATTTCATGTTCTATTTGCTAGAACTAGCCTGCTCAACATGTAACAGATAACTTTGAATCTGATAAGAGAGCAAGCCTGTATAACGTAGATCATGTTAGTGGATGACCATGTTGTATAGGACTCAAATACTTTTAAGTATTCTGACCTATAAAAAGTTATCTGGCTAGTTAGCCTTCTGGATCATCGAAGCAGATCAACTCACCTGAAAGCAAGCAGATCACCTTAGGAAGGTCACTCAATCTGGTCAAAAGAAGATTTCACCCAGTTATTAGCACCATCTTTTGGAGCAATTTTGGACCAGACCACCTCGCTGGAAAGTGAACCTGATCTGTTTAACCAGACCAGCCTGGAAGAGTGAACCTGTCCATTACAGATCACTAAGATGGAGACTTGGTTGAAAACCAAATATACAATATGTCATCTGGTATTTGACCTAGTCATCTGATATTTATCTAAGTCATCTGGTATGCAAAAACGTCATCCAAATGTACTTAGAGAGAATCATATCCTTATGCCACGTCATCAGATCTCACGAAGATGGAAAGTCAATCAATCAAGAGTCAAGAAGGAAGGTGAATCATTTGGAGCGCAAACAAAGGAAAGAGATAAATCAACCATCTGCTTTCCATAATCATCAAGATTCAGTCAACCTTTCCTACAAGGCAAGAGGATCAAATCAAGGATTCACATCATTGATTGACAATCAACATTTATACCATGCCAATCAACCACAACGGTTAGAATTTCAAATTCTGCACCTATAAAAAGCTTCGAACAATATCTGGAGGAGTACTTAGGATCTTACAAGCAAGCTGAAACTCTGCCAAGAAATTTACTCTACCATTTAAGCATTCTACGAGAAATTTTCACAATCCAGATCGTGTTCAAGCCATTCGTGATCGAAATCACACCAAACTCAATTCAAGTCTGTCTTATCGAGAAGAAGAATGAAGATATCTTTGCTAGCTAGTAGTTTTCTAGTGGATTAACGTGAAGGTACCTTGTAGCAAATTTATCTGCAAGTTGTAAGGGACACGACTTATATTCGTGCACAAGTTTCTTTCTAGTTTTGACTGGAACTTGTGGCTCGTTCTTAGCGAGTATAAAGAAGAGAGTATCCTAAGTAGTGGATATCCGATCTAGTTTTGATTGGACCGTGGACGTAGGGGTTTCCCGAACCACGTAAAAACAACTGTGTTCTTTACTTTACACATTTTATCTTTCAATTGTTTATTCACTAATCCAACACTCACATTCAAATGTGCATTGATTTAATCAATCTCTTAATATATTTGACTAAATGTTTATTAAGGTTTTCTAATAAGAGCAACACACTAAATCCACCATATTCCGCATACTACACTCTGTCAGATAACAAGATCACTCTTGCTATCTGCTTAGCGTAACTCACAAGAGATAATCTGTCTGGACAGATCACTAGGCGACCTGGTAGTGAACTTGGTCAGCGATCTGGCCTGTCAATTTTAGCAATCTCCTTTCGAGAAAGCTTAATCTCTCTAGCTAAACAGTCAAGTAAACTGAAAAGTTTGTATTCTGTGTATTCCCCCCCCCCCTCCCCCCCCCCCCATACACCAAACCTT
Organism: Leonotis leonurus; assembly: GCA_026898415.1. Classification (NCBI taxonomy): domain Eukaryota; kingdom Viridiplantae; phylum Streptophyta; class Magnoliopsida; order Lamiales; family Lamiaceae; genus Leonotis; species Leonotis leonurus. The sequence continues at coordinate 191,541 of JAPKLX010000337.1, read as the reverse complement.
GCTCTTTCGGGACCAACACTTACAACGGGATGCAATATGTGGTTTATCTTTAAGACTGTGGCGGTTTATCTTTAAGACTGTGGCCCAGTAAATTTTCCTGCAATATTTTCTACAACTCTCTTTGATAACCTTTTTTTAGCCCATTTGCACTTTCATCATCCCAATTTTCACTCCTCTTCAATTCAACAATTGATTCTACAAACTTTGCTTCATCTTAAAGAGTCCATAAAAAAATTAATAATAAACAAATTATTGATTTAACCATAACTAACTATATTAGCAATAAGAAGCATCGATCTCAATTCTCAAGTAAGTACAATCCACTTCTTTGTCACCAAAATATAAGTCACATGTACAGAACTCCACTAGGACTCCATGCCATTTAAATATACAAAATGTAAGTGTAGGAAAAAAAAATTCCAATATTCTTCTACGAAAGATGAAAGGCTAAAGGGAAAATGTGAACTAGCACATGTTTAAGCCACACATTCTATATATAAAAGAATTATACTTTCCAACAAAATGAAGGAAGACTTTAAACCATTATATCTATATGAGAATAAAGATTAAAAACACATATCAAACATAAAAATGAAAGAATGATGTGATTAACATGTCACAGTAAACTATTACATATAAGTCTTGGGGTCCTAAATATAATTCAAATGTTTTTTGAAAGAAAATAATGTTATACTAACATCAAGCAACATGTCTATTTTGCAACCATTCATTAAACATTTGAGTAGATAAATTATTTCTCCAATCTGTCCACTCTTGAGTTGGTTCAACAGAAGTAATTGACTCCCCATCTAATCCAGTAACATCTTCATCATTTTGCAAATTGTCACCATAATTGATTTCGATAGGATCAACTGACATATTTTGTCAGATATTGTTTTGGAGAAGACAACACGACTTTAATATAATTCTAATTTGTTTATTGATTTGATAAAAAATTAGATTCCTAATGATGTCCTAACGCATCTTTAGCATTCCAAAGAACCTCTCAATGACATTTCTCGTCGATGATTGCATCATATTAAAAACTTCTTATGGAGTTGTTGGTTGATGTCCAGTCCTGCATTCACTAAGATAATATCTTTGACCTCTAAAAGGTGTAAGAAAGTCTTTACCATTTGTGAGCCAACATCCACTAGATGTTAATTACCTAAATTTTAAAAATTTATTGAGTATATCATTGATATTTATTGAATAAAAATATTAAAGCCTATAGTTTCATACCATGTTCTATTGGTAATCCATTTCTTATAATTAAAGCATCGCGAAACACTCTACCATCAGCCACTGATCCTTCCCAACTCGCAAGTACATAAATAAATTGCATATCTTGCGAACATACTCCTAAAGCATTTGTAGAAGTACGACCTTGTCTGTTTCAATATTTAGGTTTATCAGCCCCAGATACTTTCGCTTCAATGTGCGTAACATCAAGCGTTCCTATGCAATTCTACACATTTTGATCCTATCAATTATTCAGGGTATTTATATTAAAGAATACGAAAATAAAGTGTTTAATGTACCTTAAACAATTTTCATTTCACATTCAAGGTCGACCGCAGTGTGATTACATATTTTAAGCCACAAATCGGGCACCGAAGAACGAAATAAACGAATAATAAATGGAATAAATCATATAAGCCACGTAATATCATGATATAATGCTAAAATTAAATCTAGCACCCCTAATATAAAATTACGATCACAGAAAAATAATTAATAATTAAATCCAATTCATATATATAATAATAATAAACAACAAACTAATTATAGAAACATTTATTCTCATTAAAGTGCAATTGAAAAAAAATCTGATACATAGTCTAAGCATAAAGCATGTTTTGAGGTTTACAAACCCTAACAATCTATCCATATATAATTCATCATAACATGTGGTATCACTCTCATAGATCAATATGTGGATGTAACACGATAGATCAATCTCATTAACAGAACGTGGAGACTTTATATAATATTTTCGGTAGTTATGGGTTGTGATAGATGTAATCACAAACATCAATAGCTCAACTTGTCCATTTTCTCCACATGCGTACGAATTATAAGTAATAATCAAAGTTTTTTCGAATTTGAATCTAAATTTACCATCCTCTTAAAAGATCTTGAAAGTTAAAACAAAATATTCATATCCCAAAGTATCTTAATAATGTAATAATTACTCATTCAATTAATAATGTAATATAACTTGAATCTCCATAACTAATCTGACCAAGTATAGCTAATATGAGAAGAAAAAGAAAAAACACAAATATAAGAGAAGTATAACTCACAACATCACCTCCTAAGATTAGTAATATCCATTCGTTTACAATAATAAGGCATTTGTCTCCTTAGTCAATCACTACTTTTCATGAATATACTCTAGTTGATATTAATGATCAATTTTATTTTACTATTTTCATATATATGAATTTCATAGATTTTCGTTGCTACAATAATTGTAAACAAATAAAATAAAAATTATAACAAATTGAATGAAGACAAACACAAACCAATTTAAGAATAAATTAATGTAAACAATGATAAAGACATGAAAAAGTTTGATGAATAACCTTGTCTTGATTAAATTCGAAAAAATAACTGTCGTAATGCTTGCAGAGAAGAGAGAATGAGAACACCAGCAGAGAAGAGAGGAAGAGAACGGAGAGAGGCACAACGTGTTTTTTAAAATCCTCAAATTAGGGAAAAAGAATACATGGGTTGGGCTGGGGAATAACAATCTCAGTATTTTACGCCACTTCCCTTGTTTTAGGAATCAGATTACTTTCCTTTTTCTTTATAATTAAACCAAACACATAAATTTAATAATTGAGAATCAGATTACTTTCCCACACCACATTCCCTTCCAAAAACACGGGCCTAAGTGTTTACCATCTTTGAAGATAGTATTTCGGATATTTCAAAACCATACTAAAAAAGATCAAGCGTGATCAAGTAGTTACCTTCTTTGTAGATTGTAGTTTTCAATCTTCAAAAAAATTTATTGTAAGTTGTAAACGTGTCACGATCCTAAATTCGTGCATGAAGAACATATCAAGTTTTGATTGTTCTTAGCGGCTCGAACTCAATGAGTATAAACAAGAGAGTTAGTGGATTTCCAATCTAATTTTGATTGGACCGTGGACGTATAGGGTTTTAGCCCGAACCACATTAAATCGTTGTCTTCTTACTTCTTTATTTACTTGTTTCGATTTATTCACTCTTGCATATCATAATATCTATTAATCAACTTGTTAATACTTGTTGACAAGCAAAACGATTTTCACATTAATGAGCTTATTAACCATCATCTTTTTAAGTTTAACTTATATTAAGTTATTCTTAATTTACTTACTCACTCTTAAACAAGGCATTATTTGAGTTTGTTTAAGTATTCTTCATAAGAAGCATTTAAGCCCACTACCTAAGCTATCTTATTCCAAGTGTGCTTAAACCTTGTGTTCTAAAGTATCAAGAAAACTTAAAAAGTTTTGATTTTGTGTATTCCCCCCATACACCAATCTAGCATTTTCGGGACCAAAAATTACTATTATTATTTTATGAAGAAAAGCTCGGTGGAATATGTTCGTTTTTTTAGTTTAGTCACAAACTTTAATTATTTTAGCTTAAAGTTTAATTAAGAAATTATATTCAAACAACAGCAACGCTTGTGCATGAGTAGCTTGGAAAAATAGTTTTTCATGCTATGTGTTTATATCACCTGATAATAAAGCTCGTCGAGACAAATTCGTGGACACCAAGATCGTAAAAATCGAACATCGTTTGAGCGCCCAATGACTTTTACAGAGAGAGATGCCCTTCAGCCCACTGTCGGATCACCATCAGCCATCGTTGGAAAAAAATTTCGGTAACCAAATGAGCCCAAATCTCACCCCAAGATTCCTCTCGACGTGTAAATTTTATTTCTAGGGCCGATCATCCAAAAAATGACTGGAAGACATCCATGGAAAGCTCAAATCATGGCCAAAGTAGTAAGTTTAAACTCTTTCACCTTATCTTTTCTCCATTGACATCTGTCACTTCTCACCCCTTGTCTCTATCATTTTATTTACAAAGATCCTCCGAAAAGAAGAGAGAAGTTCCGGTAAGGAGAGGGGAACTCCGAAAAAGTTCACCATCAAAGCTCCATCTTTCACTCATTCACCTTAGTTCTTCCATAAGGTAGTCATTCTTTCTTTTTACCGATTAAGACCAGAATGGGGTAGGTTAGAAATTTTCTTATGTTAATTTGTGATAAAATAATTATTAGATTTAATGATTAGTTGTTTGATATTTTGTTGGTAATGAAAAATGATGAACTAGGAAACTTAATTTTGCTTCCATTCTTAATGTCAAAAAAACAAAAAAAATTATGCTACGTTTCTCCCTCGTTACTAAGGTACGGTATAAGTATCCACCTTTAGTTATTTTAATATATTAAAATACTAGGTCTAGTTAAGAATAATATCCAATTTGAATAAGTCTATTTCGTTATTTTTTCAATTTACTACGATATTTACAAGATGGTTGTGCAAACTGTCAAATCCTGCGAAAAGCCGAGCATTTATCTAACATTGAAAATTTGGGGCAAAAAGAAAGGAAAATATTTTACATATTTTTTTGGGACATAAAAATTTAAGAGATTGAGTTCATCGTAAATTTTTATTCGACCAAATTCGAGTTATTTTCAATATATTATGAATTTTCAAACTCAACTGCTCATATAACTTAAATAGGTGTGCTTGTGAAAATTATTTCCAAACAATGCGATTTTATTTAAGATTATTTTCGCTTAATGAAACCCAAAAATGTTTATAAGATATGTTCACTATGATTTTTATAATATGTGTGTAAAATTTTACATTCATAAGAGTTCGTTAGATAACTAAAATTCAACTATTAATCGTCTTAAAAGGTCTTGAAAGTATAACCTCACGTTTTTATTCCTTAAGTGATATCAAAAATGACTTTTTGAATATATTCTTTTGAAAAAAATTGACTTTGGGATGTTGTAAAACTATTGTTAAAATTTCACAAATTTACCATTAATAGTTTGAGAGAAATATTCTTCCAAATTTAAGTGTGCATAGATATTCAATGAAAATTGAATTTGCAACATTGTTTTGCAAAATATATGAAAATTTGTATAAAATATATTTGACTAAAATTAATTTTGGAAAACCCAACTATCATGTAGAGAAGTTTATATAATTTTTTTAGATTTAACCTCCAATATCACTAAATAAAAAATTTATAATTTAAAGTATCATACAACCTGCACAACATTTTTTGTCATTATTAATTTAGTCTCTTGTGCATATCTTTTTTAGAGTCAAAACTTTTTCAATGTGGTTAATTTTTGGTAAGTCAATACTTCAATATTTTAAAAACACTAGTGTGAAATTTCAATGGAATTGAATATTATTTACATTTACTATGTTTTTTTTTTAACAAAATGTGTTTCCATAAGTTTTTACTAAGAATGGTATGCAATGTTAAGACCGTAGCATAGGATCAGGGGCCGCTGATGTGGCGCAGATATGCCCATGGAAATGGGTTGGCCGAATAGTCAAGTTGATCAAATGGATACCGTCGTGGCATAAGGTCAACGATCGCTGACATGGCGCTGACTTGCTCCTGGAGCTATATTGTCTAAATGGTCAAGTTGGCCGAATGAAAACCTCAGTGGCATAAGGTCAGTGGCCGCTGACATATCAACGACCGCTGACTTCACGCTTCGGCTCACACGCGGCCTGGATTTGGCAAACGACCAAACGGTCATATTTGCATAGTTGGCATTATGGAACATAAGAATTTTCCAGGGAGATGGATGTGTTCTTGGTAGGATTGTCCTTCGGGAGTATTCATGGAGATAAAGGTTAGAGGAATGTGCTTGTGGCTTGTTTGATCCAATTGGCCGATTGGTCATCTTGGATGAACGACACTTATGCTTCCGTCAACCGTAACCTTATTTACCATCTCATTCTAGACTAAATGGGTATGACATGTCACTTGTAGTGGATTCCTTCCTTATGCTCCACTCACAGTTAATGTTACGTTTATATATCACATTGCGAAGTCATTTTTTCACTCCACACTTAGAAGGATTTTGGGAGCAAAGGAAGAGAGTGGAGTGATTTCTTGTTAGAGCCAATTTAAAGAGGTAGTTTTGTCTTATTCATTCACCATGTTCTTCAAGTTTTTCTTATTCTTCGTGTTCTTCATTTTGATTTGCTATGTTTTTATTAACGATGACTTTGATCTTTTGAAGACAAACTATTTCGTATCTCGATCGTTTAGTGTTTCTCAAGCATGTGTAGATAATAACTTAGTGAATTTTCATTCTAGTGGCTAGCATGTTGATCTCTTAGGCTCAGTTAATATTTTTTCCAGTTGGTATGATTGGCATGTACGAAGCTTTTCTTAGTGTAGAACCACATTTTCAAGTTGGCTCGGTTGATCAAGTTGATCCGTTTGGTTATTGTTATCATGTTTCCTAGTGTAATGTATGCAAAATCATTGTACTCAATTTGAAACTAATTATTCCAGAAGAGCATGTTGTTGACCTCCGAGTCTATGCCTTATTTATGCTTTATATTTTAAGTTGACGGGTCTAGTTGGTTCGAGTAGTCCGATTGAGCTTCAAACCTAAATTATTTTAGGTAGCTTAAATATCAATTGGTCATGTTGGGTCTTTCGGGTCATCCGGGTGGAGAAGTAGGATGGATGGGGATAAGGACGATTACATCTACCTCCCTACAACGCTGCGAGTTTATTCTCCACAAGATGGGGATAACAATGTCGGTCATGAATATATTGGTATAGACTCAGTAGGGCCGATCATGTGGGGAACGTATGGGAGTTTCCTGTTGGATGGCGATCCGACTTCTTCGATCCAATTGGAGCATATGTCTGATTTGCGTCGTTTCTTCAACATCCCGAGTCACGTGCATGTGGTTGCTCCTTCTCCGACGGAGAGGGCCAATTGGAGAATTTAGGGATGGAAGACTATTTATACGCTTTCGGTGGTGGAAGGGCACGACTTTTGGGTCCTAGATTGGTGTTGGAAGTTTGTGGTAGATACACCATATCACCGAGCCAATTGATGCTGAACGCTTGGCGTATATTGATGTCTATTCAAGTTTTTTGTGAGTTAAGGTGGTTGAATTTCATCCTTCACGATGTGGTTAATGCATATCACATATATCTGCTTGGTGAAAGAGGTAGGTTTAGCTTGGTTAGTCAAACCCTGCCTCCTCTTGTCCTTGGTTTGAAGGAGGCCAATAAGAAAAGTTGGAAGAATGGGTATTTCTTCATTTTTTTTTCAGTGCGTTGGGCGAATCGGAGGGTTCTAGTGTTCCATCACATTAGTGTTCGATGAGTGAGTGGTAAAGTTGGGAAGATTAAGACCTTTTGTTCACTCATTTTGGGTGTGTTATTGACTTCTTTTATTTATTTTTCTTCCAGGTGGATTTGGGTCGATTGGTTGTGGGGAACCTCACGGTTACAAAACAAGGTTGAATATTTTTTTGAGCTATATCCTGGAGGAGCGTAATTATAACGTCATCTTGACCGAAGAGAATCTCTGCCTGACTTCGCTTGGGGGAAAGTTGGTAGTTTTCCTCCTTCTTCATCTTGCTCGGAAGCTCCTAAAGGTACCTTATGTTATTTTCATTTCGTATTTTGGTTAACTTGTATTTACATGATTTTTGCAGGTTACGTTATGTCTTAACCGTCCAAGGTAGCTTTTCTTTTTTTTGTAAGGATGCGCCGGTGCAATGGCGAGAGCGTAAGAAGAAGAAGATGACGATTGGTTCTACCTCGGCCAGAGGGGCTGATATGGTTGACGTTGTCCCTCCTTATGACCAGAAGACTAATCGGGGAAAGAAGAGGAGTGATCTGGTTGAGGAATGAAATGATTATGCTGACCGGTGGGTTTTCTCAATCCCGGGAGGTGTTGCTGCTGACTCGGACTTTGGCCCCATATTGACTGAGGCTGAGAACCTCATCTTTCCATAAGATCGTGCCTACTTCGAGCATCAAGGCGATAGTACTATGGTGGAGAACTACTTCGCCAGTGCCTTCAAGATATGTCAATTCGACCTTCCTTTTATTCGTTATCGCCCTTCTCATTGCTTATTACATTTTCTTTGTTTTGTAGCTTACCCAGATGATTGGGTATCTGTTGGAGAGGATTTCGGTCTTGATGTAGACGATCAAGACGTTGAATACTGAACGAACACTGGATGGGGTTGAAGGGGCTAAGGCGGAGGCCGCCAATATGATGAAAGATCTAGAGAACTCGAAGGAAAGTGCGGTTTGAGAAGCCGAGGTCAAGTATCAAGCTCTTGAGGCCAAGGTTTGCACAGTCAAAGATAGGGTCATCTTCATTCAGCTTGACATCGAAGTTCGCTGCATTGGTCTATTTTCCCTTGAGTATCTCCAGCATCACCCCGAAGGAGGAATAGATGTTTCCATTACATGGAGGGGTACGAGGAGTGGAAGAGGGACAAGGAGCTAGAGGATGTTGAAGCTGACGACTTTGCCAAGGGCATTTTTAAGTTGAACACGGTCGAGTTCACCTTCGTTGACTAGTTAGTTATATTGAACTTTCTCCCGAAGAAAATTATTCGTATTTGGAGTTGTAATTTAAGATAATACTCTTGTTATTAGGATCCGTTTGGGCGCCCAATTTTCCCTTATCTCCATTTGGGTGCCAGAGTAGTTTGTATTTCCAGGCATGTTAACTCCCTTCGCTATCTATTTGTTTGTGTTATTCTTCTTGTAGTAATGGTCCTTGAATGTTTATATCTTTATTCGATTGGACCACATGGTCCTATCGAGGATGGGTCAAGGGCCTTAGTAGATTGGGTGGAACATGCCGGTAGGAGAGATTTAGTTGATTTTAGGAGGTGTAATTTTTCTTCTTCGATTGGGTGAAAATAAGTTGATTAGTACGGTTTAACTCTCTCAGTTTAGTCGAGAAGATCGACTCGATAGAAAGAAAATAGGCAATTTTTGGGTTGTGCTCTGTGTAGCTGCCTACATACCCCTTAAGGGGATCAAACCTACATGTAGTTCTAACAATGTCATACATTGAAGTGTTAGAACTGTGTAGGAGGTCAAGTTGGTACTCTGGGTCAGACATCATAATGAATTAGTTAGAAATGTTTTACCACCATATAATGATCTCTTCAGGACATAGCTGAAATACCAATATTATTCCTTTTAGTAATGTTGGCCGCATTGGTATAATATCGTGCTATGAAGAGATGTATATTTTTTCTTGCACGATATGTTTAGTGGTGTTCCCGTTCTTGGGCTGGGCTCCGGAGAGCTGCCTACATACCCCTTTCGAGGATCAAGCCCGAATGTAGTTCTAACTTTATCCTGCATATAAGTTTTAGAACTAATGGAGTAGGAAATATTGGTCCTTTTGGATCGAAAGAAAGCATAATGAAAGTAATGTAAAAAGAGTCAGGGATGATATTGTTTTAGGTGTATTGCATTCCAGTTGTTTGCGATGTGTCGTCCATCCATCGCTTGGAGTTTATAGACTCCATGATTTACCACCTTGCTAATCTGATAGGGACCCTTCTTATGTAGGGGCGACTTTACCGACTCTGACTCCTTTGTAGTTTGAAAGACACGTCTGAGCACTAATTTTTCGAGTTTCAATAATCTAGTCCGAACATTCTTGTTGTAGTGTTTGGAGATGCTCTGCTGATAAGAGGCTAGTCAGATCTTCGCCTTTTCACTTTTCTCGTCCAGGGTGTCGTGTTCGTAACACATGCCTTGGGCATTGTAATCACTTGATGCTAGTTCGTACCGTGTTATGGGAACCTCGATTTCGGTAGGGATGACTGCTTCCATCCCATAAGCCATGGAAAAAGGTGTTTCTCCAGTAGAAGTTCTTAGTGTTGTTTGGTATAACCACAACACACCAGACAACTTGTCCACCCACATTCCTTTAGCATTTTCGAGTCTTTTCTTCAGAGTGTTCATGATAGTTTTGTTGGATGATTCTGCTTTTCCGTTTGCTTAGGGGTATCTTGGTGTGGAGAAAATTAACTTGATGTTCCAATTTTTGCAAAAGATTTGAAAGTCGATACTTATGAACTGCGAGCCGTTTCTGTTATGATCTCATTCGGCACTCCAAATCTACATATCACGTTCTTCCATTTGAAATTTGTTATCTCCTTTTCTATGACTTGGTGGAATGCTTCCGCCTCCATCCATTTGTTGAAATAGTCTGTCACGGCTAGCATGTACATTCTTTGTCTGGGAGATGTCGGTAGCTTTCCTACTATGAATGTGCCCCACTTCATGAATGGCCAGGGTGACATGATTGCAACCATAGGTTCGGGTGGAGGTGTGACACTTGGAAAAACCATTGACATTTATCGTATCTTCTAACATAGTTGGTTGAGTCGGTCCTCATAGTTGACATTTATCGTATCTTTTAACATAGTTAACATAGTTGACCAATAATATCCAGTTCCTTTCGTTTGGGCCAAGCTCTTACCACCCGAATGGTTTCCACACTTGTCTTCATGTAGCTCTGCTAGAATGTAGTTTTCCTCTGCAAGGTTAACACACCTCAAGTATGGACCAGAATAAAGGCGTTTAAATTACCTACCTCAGTTGATTGAGAACCGGGCAGATTGGATCTTGATACGTAGAGCCTCGTTTCTATCTTGAGGAATGATATATTTCTCTAGGTATTCGAGTATTGGTGTCATCCAGTTCCTTTCGTTTGAAATGTTCGCAATGTGCTCTTCGTATTCTTTCCAAGTGGCTGGCCATTGCAGATGGACGATATGAATACTTTTAGGTTGTGTCAACTCAATTGAGGAGCCCAAGTTTTCTATTGTGTCGGCTTAACTATTTTCCTTTCGTGGGATTTAACTCACATGAAATCCTCGAATGAAGTTTGCAAGTCTTTTGTCTTGTTAAGACTCGCAGCCATCTTCTTGTCTCGAGCTTGATAGTTTCCTTGCATCTTGTTCACTACTAATTGGGAGTCACTAAACACGTTGATCATTTTAATCCCCAAAAATTTAGCTAATCCAAGCCCTACTATCATGACTTCATATTCAGCTTCATTGTTGGTCATCTTGAAGTCGCATCTGATGACTAGTTCGATTACGTCTCCTCTAGGTGAAGTAAGGACTATGCTAAGTCTGCTCCCTCACACATTTCTCGAGCTATCAACATGGAGCTTAAAAATTCAGGTGGATTTCCCCTTCGAGAAGGCAAAAAAAGCTCTTGTTCTGCTTGCACTTGCAAGTTCGTCGTAAAATCAACAATGAAATCTGCAAGTACTAGAGAGTGTAGTGAAGTGCGAGGTCCGAAGGTTATGTCGCATTCGCTTAGCTTCATGTCCCACTTGGCCAACCTGCCTGATAGCTCCGGCTTGTGCAATATGTTCTTGAGGGAAAATGTAGTAAGCACTACTATTGCGTGACATTGAAAATATGGACGCAACTTTCTTGCGGCCTAAACGAGCGCCAATGCGAGCATCTCGAGTTTGCTATACCTAATTTCTGCATCCAAAGGAGACTTGCTTACATAATAAATTGGAGGTTGTTGGGAACCCCACAAATTATTTTAAAGTTTTGATGATATTCTCTCGAAAACACACTTAGGACTATACATGGTCTGCATTACTTCTATCTGGTATATATATTTATATGTCAGGTAATCAACGTGAACAGAATGTGCTACACCAAGCTTCAAACAGAAAGTTGAACCAGAGAGTCTCTAACAGAA
>JAPKLX010000337.1:163620-179744 GCA_026898415.1 Leonotis leonurus | reverse complement strand
CAGAAAGTTGAACCAGAGAGTCTCTAACAGAAGGTTGATGAACACCAGGCTTCAAACAGAAAGTTCAAAACAAGCTTCAACAGAAAGCTTAAAAAAAAAAAAAAACAACAAGTCTCGAACAGAAAGTTGGAGCAAGTCAACTTTAATAGAAAGTTGAACCAGCAAGTCTCGAACAGAGAGTTGAAACAAGTCTCAACCAGAAAGTTGATTCAAGAGACTTAAAACCAGAAAGTTGATAGATATCAACCCAGACAGATTGAACCAGAAACACTTAACCAGAAAGTTCAATCAGATCAACAGTCAAATACTGGAATCAGATGAAATGTCTCTGAAATCCGAAAACCTCAACAAGTCCCTCGTGCCACAAAAGGAATAGAATCAATCAAGACCAGAAAAGGAAAGCTATCTGTCAAACGATCTTCTTACCATACTTGGAGGATTCTGTCAAACGCATTAGAAGGCAAGATGAGATAATTTTGGGATCCACTTTCCTTGATTGATGAAATCACATTTACTTCAAATCAATCAAGTTCAAACGGTCAGAATTTCAAATTCTGCACCTATAAAAGCTCGGAACAAAGATCAGCAGGGTATGTACGTGTATAAGCTTGCTATATCATTCAAATCTACTCTGCCCAGAAATCATCTCATTCATCGAAACATTTACTGAGAGAAGATTTCAACCAGATCGAGTTCTGAATCGTTCATTATCATAATCATCCTCGATTCAAGTCTATCTTATCGAGAAAGAAAGGAGATCTTTGCTAGCTAGTAGTTTTCTAGTGGATTAACGTGAAGAAATCCAGTTTACAGTAGTTTTCTGTAAGTTGTAAAGGGACACGACCTTTATTCGTGCATAAGTTTCAATCAGGATTGTATTTGAAACTTGTGGCTCGTTCTCAGCGAGTATAAATAAGAAGAGTATCCTAGTAGTGGATATCTAATCCAATTTGGATTAGACCGTGGACGTAGGGGGTTTTCTGAACCATGTAAAATAACTGTGTTATTTACTTTCTATTTTTTTTATTTCAGTTGTTTTATTCACTATCTGTCATACTCATTCAAACTGCATTCTTAATCATTCTTATAAATTCTTGGTTAAGTTTCCTAAATATTTTCTAAACAAAGAGCACCGACTAAGTACACCATTATTCCGCACACAATACACTGTTGGAGAATAAGATTACTCTTACTTTCTGCTTTGTATTACTCACTCGAGAGATTATGCTTGGATAGAACACGATTGATTAGATTAATCGATCTTGTCTGACATATTGAGCAATCTGAATTACAGAGAGCTAAAATCATCTCCTTTTCTGAATCTAGCTTGTATTTGAGCAAGGATGTGATGTTGGCATTGGATTCGTCAATCTTTTGTGTCATAGAGGATTTTGCATGTTTGAGATCATCAGTGAGATGCTCTTGATCTTCTTTGATAGCCCCAATCTCATCTATGTAAGTGTCTATCATGGTCTTTGTGGGATATCTCAGATCCCTCAGTTTCCTCTCAACAAAATGTACTCCATCTTCTTCAAACTTTCGGAATTGTGATCTGATTTCTATATTGACAGCTTTGATCACTTCTTCAGAGATTCCATCGGTCTGGTCTTTGACTATGGCATGAACCATGTCTTTCTCCTTTTTTGCAAACTCTGCAACAATTCTGTACATCTCTTGGACTTTAAGCTCCATTGTTGCCAGAGTTTGATCAATTTGTGCCTTTCTTTCCTCAGCTGCTGATCAGTCATCATCCATTTTCTTACTCAGCTCATCTAGCTTCATTCTGCAAATTCTCCTCAAATCTGAGTCCTCCTTGTCTACATGGGACTTCAGATGGTTGTTAAATTCTATGAGAATTCTGGTGGCCTGGTCTTGGACAGTAGATAGAGTTCCATACATGAACTTGTCCACTTTGATGGAGATTAAGTCCTTAACTTGTTCATTGGATGGGATTGATGCTAGCTCATCAATATATCCTCCAGATTGGTAGTCTCCACAAATTCTGCCATGGTGGCTGCGACATCAGGGGTGTAGATATCATCAGTGAGTTTTCCTCCCACCCTCTGTCCAGCTGGTTGATCTTCCTCACGAGGATAATTAACCACCTCAATCTGGATTTTGCTAGACTTGGCTGGTTCCCCCTCAACCTGTGCAGTTGTCTGTTCAGCAGCCTCATTCAGTTGCTGAACTGGTTCAGAGTCTGGAATTGCTGCACCCTGTTGGTAAGCTTCAGCTAGTTCTTCTTCCTCATCGACCACACTGTCATAAAAGTGCAACAACCCTGCTTTCTCATACATTGGCCTCAGATCAATCTGTAGCTGCTTAGCTTCATGTTGAGTAATACCCAGAATGCTCTGAAGATAAGTTTCTCTCAACTCTGCAACAGAGGAGACTTCAAAGATGTTCAAAAATGTGGCTTCCTCTGCTTTGAGCATGTCAATCGATCTGGTCTTGAGCAGAGCGTCGAGGACATAGAATTCTTTGTCCTTAATGAGCAGCAATAGTTTCAGTCGTTTGGCGACGTCGTAGCTCTCTGGGGTTAGTTGTATGCCTGGAAATGATTTTAGAACCGAGTGATCTGCTTCAGCTTCTAGCAGTTTCACTACTGTTTCAGCCTTTTTCTTCTCCACATCCTCATCAGAAGATTCATCTTCACCTTCTTTCTCTTCATCAATCTGCTCTAGTTGTTCAGCAGATGATGGGCTGGCTGTATGAGCTGGTGAGTAGTCTTTGTCTTGAGTGGGATTAAAAGAGTAGATTGGAGCCACTTCCTCTGGTTCACCACTAATCAAAATAACACCCTCAACCTCTACCTCCTGTTGAGGGATGGGTATATCTGTAGGAACTGGTTCTTGAACATGGACCTCTGCCTCTTGTTCTGAGAGTTTTTGTAGTTTCCTCCTCTTGAATTTTGGCTGTTGAGCTGCTGTGGAAACGTCAGTGTCTACTGAGCTGGCTCTCCTGGTTACTCTCTTGGAAGGGGTCCTTTCAACTGGCTTTTCTTTTGTAACTCTTGTCTTGGTGGATTTTTCTGCAAGGGCAGATGGGGGAATCCGGATTGGATTCGAGCTTCCCATCTCCATCAGAGCATTCATATGTATGGGATCAGTTACCTTGGATATTAGGTTAGCTGTGATTCCCATAGACATCTCAATCTGATGTTGGTCCTTTGGGAATCACAATCTGTCGTTGAATTCATTCATAGTATCCCACTTGTGTTGTTTGAAGAAGGTGTCCAGCATGTAGCTGATATTGGTGGAGTGTCTCAGGCTACTTCTCCTGACCTCAATGCCTGGACTTGATCCTTTGACAAAAGTAATCATCTTGGCCTCCTTTGCCAATAGGTCAAAGAGGATCCTGCTCCAGTTTACTGGCAGATTCAAGACAACAGCAGCAAGGATTTTGAACTTTTCGGGAGTGACTTGGTCGTAGGAGCCATTGTGATTCATAAAAATTCTCTGAACGAATTCGAACAGGATCTTGAATTTAGGCGCAAGCAGACCCCTGTTGAACATTCTGTTCGTATAGTGAATGGGTACTACCATCACTATCTCTTTGCCTCTTGTAGTTGCTCGTTAGTGATATCTCCATGGCTGAGACCTTCATCTCTCAGTTTGTAGACTTCATCTATAATATTCAGCACGTTGTATGTTGTATTGTTGATAGTGCTGCTCTTGCTTACTCGAATGGTAGTTTCATTTCAACCTTTCTCTCCTTGCCATGAGAGATGGAAAGTTGCCACTTCCTTTGGCAGGAATTGGAGAGGGTGTGTGGTGATAATATTATGAAATCCTACAACAGTTTAAATGAGATATAGGTGAACACCAATCTTCCATCAATAAAGTATGAGTGTTCAACAGTTTATAGAATAACAAAATTTCACGGTTCAATATTTGTTCACAGATGTATGCTAATGAAAGGACTGATTTCCAACACAGTTTTAAGAGGTTTTAGAACATTTTAAGAACATACATAGATGATTTTAAGAGAAAAGCTTATAAAAAGGAAACCTTTGCATCGTTTAACAAGGGCGAAAGCCTTGTCCAGTTTGTGAAATCCGTAGGTGTCAAGAACGGCATATAAATCTTGATGAATGTATTGATTCAAAAATTTGACTTGCTCGAGAAATAGGGTTGATTTGGGAGCCATTTTGAGAGTAAAGTTTGAGAGATTTAGGAATGGTGAAAAAAGAAACTTGCTAAGTGCTTGAAGAAGAAGAAGAGTGTAGGTGATAGTCGAACCGCCTTATCAAAATATATATAGATGAGTGATAAACAGAGTAATATTTTAATTGATATTCTTCCCTTTTTCAGCTTTTCCCGCTTTCCTGAGTTATAGACTTATAGTTTATTATGTCCTCTTCTCTGCGTCTGATACACGCGCTTTGATCCTACGGTTGCAGTGTGGCGCGTGTCTGTTTTAGCCATCACTTTTCCTCCTTTTTCTTGATATAGTAAAAATCTCCTCGATCACAGTTCTCAAACTCTATACTTAATCATCAAAAATAAAAGATTTGGTATATTATGTCAGAATTTAGATATAAGGGCTATGATTAAAATAGATATAATCGCCATATTTAGATTTATCTTGTTGACATTCCCCCTTGACTAAGTAACACGAATATTAGAGAATATTTTAATTTCCACGTGGCTACTAGTCATTTGTTGTAGTCATTCTTTTTGTTAACGATCTGTTGTCATTATCAATCTCTTTATACTGTTGATAATTCCCGGTTGGAATTTTATCGATCTGTTGATCATTAACTTGCACTTTGATGATCTGATATCAATTCCCAGTTGGAATTTTACATGATTTGTTCTAAATCAGTCTGGTATATGATGATCTGATACTAATTCCCTATTGGAAATTTTACTTGATCCGTGACCTATCAATCAGTGTTAAGTCAATCTGGTCCTTTCTTCCAGATTTAACAATCTTAATTTACCACACAACATCTTGAATCTTTCTTCTGGTAATGCTTTAGTAAGAATGTCTGCTCTCTGTAATTCAGTGTGTATCTTCTCGATCTGTACATGTTTTCTTTCAACATGATCTCTTATAAAGTGATGTCTCACATCTACATGTTTGCATCTGGTATGCAAAACAGGATTCTGTGTGATTGCTACAGCACTTGAGCTATCACAGAAAATGGGTATCTCCTTGACATCGATCTCATAGTCTTTGAGCTGTTGTTTTAACCAAAGTATTTGTGCACAACAACTTCCAGCTGCCATGTATTCAGCCTCTGTGGTTGATGTGGCAACAGATGTCTGTTTCTTTGAGAACCAAGTGATCAGTTTATTTCCTAAAAACTGACATGTACCAGATGTTGACTTTCTGTCCAACTTGCATCCAGCGTAATCTGAGTCTGTGTATCCAGTTAGCTCAAGGTTGTCGTCACATGGATACCATAAACCAATATGAGCTGTTCCCTTAAGATATCTTAATATCTTCTTAGCTGCTTCCATGTGAGACTCTTTGGGATTCGCTTGATATCTTGCACATACTCCCACTGCAAATGTGATGTCAGGTCGACTGGCTGTTAGGTAGAGTAGTGATCCTATAATCCCTCTGTATTGAGTAATATTAGCTGGTTTTCCCTCTGTATCACCGTTGGTCTGCATTGGAATTTTAACAGGTTTACTGTCTTTTACTCCAAACTTAGTCAGCAGATCGTGAATATACTTTGCTTGGTTAATGAAGATGCCAACATGTAACTGCTTGACCTGCAAACCTAGAAAGAAACTCATCTCGCCCATCATGGACATTTGATACTTATTTTTCATAAGTTCAGCAAATTTATCACATAAGTGAGTAGATTGAGATCCAAATATAATATCATCTACATAGATCTGTACCAAAAGGATATTCTTTTTAACTTTGATGATGAACAAAGTCTTGTCAACTAATCCTCTTATGATTCCAGATTCTAGTAGAAATGTAGACAATGTCTCATACCAAGCTCTAGGGGCTTGTTTTAGACCATAGATTGCTTTTGTCAGTCTGTATACTTTCTGATTTGGATCTGCTTCTTCGAATCCAGGTGGCTGTTCCACATAGACTTCCTCTTCAAGGATACCATTTAGAAATGCACTTTTGACATCCATCTGGTATACCTTGAATCTTTTGTGTGCAGCATATGCCAAGAACAACCTTATTGCTTCTAGTCTGGCTACAGGTGCAAATGTTTCATCAAAATCAATGTCTTCTTGTTGATTATAGCCTTTAGCTACTAATCTGGCTTTGTTTCTGACTACTTCACCCTTCTCATCTCGTTTATTTTTGAACACCCATTTTACACCAATAACTCCTTGGTGTTGGGGTCTATCCACGAGATACCAGACCTCATTTCTTTTGAACTCATTAAGTTCTTCTTGCATTGCTGTTATCCAATCTGCATCTAGTAGTGCTTCATGAACATCAGATGGTTCAATGCGAGATAGGTAGCAACTTAACAAGATAGTTTCTCCATGCATTCTTCTGGTTTTCACATGATCTGACGGGTTCCCAACAATCTGTTCTGGTGGATGATCTTGTATCCATCTCCTTCTCCTGGTCATCTCTTCATCAGTTATCTCAGGATCAGGTTCATCTGTTGGTTCCTCAAATTCAGAGTGTGTTATTGATGGAGCTTGAAATGGATTCTCATTTGTTCTAGCCTCTGGATTTAAATTTTCAGATTGATTATCATTTGCAATGACTGTTTCATTGCTTTCAGTTGGTGATCTGTTTTCATCCAGATCGTGTTGGATTGTTCCCCCTTGATGTAATATTTCTTCAGCAATGGGTGGATCATTGCTTTTTGAGTTCCAGATCAGAATATCTTCTAATAATATCTCATTCATCTTTCTTGTAGTCATCTGGTGTTCTGTCTGTTTATTATCTGGTGACCTTATCTCAACAATAGACTCATCAAAAACAACATGAGGTGTTACCTCCACAATATGAGAGTTCTTATTGTAGACTCGATACGCTTTACTGACATCAGAATATCCTAAGAATATTCTAGGATCAGTTTTGCTATCAAAAGTCCTCCATTGACATTTTCCATTATTATGTATGTAACACAAACAACGGAAAGTACGAAAGTAAGAGATCTTAGGCTTTCTATTGTTCCAGATCTCATATGGTGTCTTTCCATGTCTGAGTGTAATTGATGATCTGTTCTGAGTATAACAGGCTTTGTAGATAGCTTCTGCCCAAAATTTCTTAGGAAGATTGGTAGCATTTAGCATAGTACGAGCTGCTTCTTTAAGTGATCTATTTCGCCTTTCAACAACTCCATTTTGTTGAGGTGTTCTAGCAGCTGATGTTTGATGAGTGATTCCCATCTTATTACAGTATGCTTCAATCTTTTGGTTGAGAAATTCTGTTCATCGATCTGTTTTGATGGTGGCTATATTCACCTCTTTCTGTTTGGTGATCTTGTGTAGAAAATCAGGTAGTTTGACTAGTCTCTCTTTCTTCTTTAACAGAAAGATGACCCAGGTGAACCTTGAGTAGTCATCTATGATTACTAAGGTGTATTTTCTTCTATTTATGCTTAGTGGTTTAACTGGTCCGAACAAATCCAGATGCAAGAGCTTCAGTATTCTTGATGTTGAGTGAGCTGTTTTGCTTGAAAAGGATGATCTGGTTTGCTTTCCAGCTTGACAAGCATCACATATATGATCTTTATCATATACTTGATCTGGTAGACCTTCCACTAATTTTTCTTTGGCAATCCTGTTGATTGATTTGAAATTTAGGTGACTCAATCTCTTGTGTCATAACCAGCTTGTTTCTGATACAGTTTTAGTGAATAAGCAGGTCTCGATCTGGTTTGTCCACTGGACAATATATAGTCTGTCCTGCAATTTTCCAGAAAGGAGTATCTCATCTCCTTCCTTGTTCTTCACAAAACAATTGTTAGTATCAAAGATGATCTGATTACCATTAGCACAGAATTGACTTACTGAAAACAGATTGTGACTAAGACCCTCAACATACGATACATTTGAGATGGTGGTCTTGCCAACTTTTATGTTTCCATATCTTCTGGTGTACCCTTTTGAGTTGCATCCAAAGGTGACCTGAGGTCCTGATTTTTCAATGTAATCTGATAGTAAGTTCTTGTCACATGTCATGTGCTTTGAACATCCACTATCAATTATCCAGATTGTTCCTCTTGCTATCTTGTTTCTTCTTGCAGTCTTCTGGTCCTGTAATTAATTAAACTTAGATACCCTTCAACGTTTGGGTGCTCAATTATTAGCAAATGTTTCCTTTCGAATCCAGAACATTTTTGGGTTAGGAACAGAAATATAGCAAGTAATGATATTCCCATCATTATCAACTCTAGACAGAGAATGAAATACAAATGGATGATGTCTCTCTATTCCATCATTCTTCAATCCCTTCTTAATAGGTACTGTCCTGTTGACATTCTTTGCCCTGTTGACATTTTTGGTGGGTAATGTCCTGTTGACATTCTTTTTATGAACATGATCTGTTTTTGTCCCTTTAATTAATTAAGTGATTATTCATCACTTTTTACCACATTCTAGAATTTTGAAGAATTATCATTTTTCTTTTTATTTTATTTTATTTTATTATATTATGATTATCCCATAATATGCCAACATTTCCTCTAAATCATGCTTAAGTAACACTTAGGTTACTTATCTTCACTAATTACAACTAAATACTTTAGTTTTAAATTTTCCTATTTTTATTTCTTAAGGATGCAAAGCCTTATTAAGTCTTTAATTATCAATTAAGTACTAATTAAAATTTGAGGGTATTACACGTATCCTATTGAATAGGTAGTATATCCTCTTATTTGTTAATTTTAAGGCTATAATGATTACAAAATAAATGTAAAATATTGTTTTATTATTATATAAAATCACAAAGTATTATTGAATTCCAAATTCAAATTCAAAATTAAAATATAAATTTTAATTTGTTTTATTATTATTATATTTATAAATTTTAATGTGTTGTTATGAATTAATAAAAAAATACCCTTTATAAAATAAGAAATAAATTGAATCACGTAAAATAAATCGAAGTTACTGTTTCAGATCGCTGATCACGGTTCTCAAATTTTGGAACCGTAATCGAATTATCAACATTGTCACAATCGAGAATATAACTATCAATTACGATTACGATTTTACACCCACCGATTATGATTCGATTACAATATTCTTGTTTTTTTTAAATATCTCTATGCATAAATTATTTATGAATTAAATAATCTTATACGGGTGCACAAACTAGTTAAATATAATAAATTAAATGAAACTTAAAATATATTTAATATACTATACTTTTAAAACAAACTACTAGTATTTTTTTAAAACTTTTATGGGATTAAAGTGGATAAAATATAATGAAGGGAAGGAGTAGTACTTTGTCGTCAAGCATGTCACCACACCATGCGCCACGGTAACAACAGTACATTTGTTTTTATATTGTTCCTAAATTTTATAAGTAATTTACCTTCCCTCGAAAAGCGAAATAGGACATGAACACGTGAAATAAGAGTGTCCACTTGGCCGGTTGTCTACTACTGTACACCGCTGTAGTGGTCGGAACTATAATCTAATTTTATATCCATAAAAAGTGTCGTGAGATAATTGAAAATTTTATTAAAAAATAAAAATATATTCGTAAAAATATGAATAAAATATAATATATATAAAATATTACTCTTTTCTGAAAATTTTGATTCAATATGCGAGAGTTTTTTGATTAAAATTGACCTACTTTAATGAGATGGAGAAATTAACTATTTTTACAATTATATTGAAAATATATATTTTTAATGAATAATAAGAATATATTTTATGAACAAAAAGATTCAGATAAAATATTCCTCTTTCCGTTTGAACTATTTATGAAAAGTTTTTTTTTTTTTTTTTTTCATTTAGAAATAGTCTCACAATACACTATATTTAAAACAATACGTATCTTCACTCTTGTTCTATTATTCATCACTATATTTTGACTAAAATTATGAGTATTTTTGAACGTTTTAACCATAAAAATATGAGATATAACATATTTTTTGTTAGTGTATTTCTTGGCAAAAAAATATATTATACTTTTCTTAAAATTCGTATCAGCTCATGTACATCACATTTTTGAGACAAATTAAGAATTAATTAATATGTTCAAAAACTCTAAATTTAATTTTGAGACCATTGAAATTTTAACATTTAGTAGTCAGATTTAAATTTGTACTTGTTCACAAAAATTGTATATACTTCTTCATTTTGATCGGTTCATAAAAATTTTGCATATTTCAATTTTTAGTAAATATAACCTTGGATCGACCTTCTCTTATAAATAATGTAAGACTCTTATTCTACACACAACATATTTAATTTATTTATTAATTAATCATTAACTTTTAGTTCACACAGAATTATATATAATTAATTATTCTATTCGTCCACAAAAAACTTACACTTTTAATTTCGGTACGCATTTTGACAAATGATTTCAATGTATTATGAGTTGAATAAAAGATCTCACACTATTTATCATATGAATAAAATAAAAATTATTATTTGGTTAATAAATGAATTAAATATAGTATGAATGAAATGATAATGATTATAAAATTAATTTTCGATTCAACAATATGTGTAACTTTTAAAAATAAAAGTGTGTAAGTTTTTTTTAAAAAAGATAAAATATATAAAAATATACAAGAATGATATTTATTTCATTTGCAACATATATATTAAATTCATTCATTACTGATATGGTGTAATATCAGCATAACTTATATTATAAGTGTTGGGAACCTTCACAATATTTTGTTTTGATGATGTTCTTTCGAAACAACACTTAGATTTATTTTAAGTCTTGCTTGTTAGACCAAGCCTGCTCAATTTATAAACAGGGAGATCACTTAATTCATAAGTGAACTTGATGGGGAGCAAGTCTGTCTTTATTTTAACGTTGGTATGTTGTAAAGAAAAGACTAAGTTATAAAGTCTTATCTATAGAAAACCAACCTCTTAAAACAGGTTAGCTGATGACTAAAGTTGTCCTATAGGAAGTCATCTGATATAGTTAGTATTCTGATAATTGAAAGCAAACCAGTGAACCTGACGCAAGAAGACAACCTGATAAGGTCACTCAATTTGGACCAAACTTGTTCCACACCTAATTGTTCCTATCAACATTAGGAGTAACATTGGATCAGACCACCTCGCTGGTAGTGAACCTGACTTGACCAGCACGAGAGTGAACCTGTCCGTTCTAGATCACTAAGTTGGAGATTATGCAATCTTCAGGTATAGAATGAGTCATCTAATTTTTTGCATAGTAATCTGATATTCTCAAAGTCATCTGGGTATACAATGCGTCACCCGATGAACTTAAAGAGAATCGCACCTAATGCCACGTCACTAGAATTTTCAAAAGAGGAAGGAGAATCAATCAGAGTTCAAAGATGGAAAGAGATCAATAAGCCAATCCATTATCAATCAAGGAGATCTCGTCAATCTTTCTCTACATGGCAAGAGAATCTATTAGGGATTCAAATCTATGATTGACAATCAACATTTAATTCTCGCCAATCAACCCAACGGTCATAATTCAAATTCTGAGCCTATAAAAGTTGCGAACAACATCTGAAAAAGTAAGAAGAACACACATGCGATCATACACGAGAGTTATCATCAAAGTTCTAAGTGTTAAAACTCAGTCGAGAAACCTACGCAACTCGAAGGTTTCAACAACGAAGATTTCTCATTCCAGAATTGTTCGAAGCCATTCATGAACGTAATCAAACTCAACCTTGATTCAAGTATGTCTTATCGAGAAGAAGAGTTGATATCTTCGCTAGCTTAGTAGTTTTCTAAGTGGATTAACATGGAGGTATTGTAGCAGATTTATCTACAAGTTGTAAGGGACACGACCCTAATTCGTGCACAAGTTTCCTTCTAGTTTTGATTGAAACTTGTGGCTCGTTCTCGGCGAGTTTAAAGAAGAGAGTTTATCCTAGTAGTGGATATCCGATCTAGTTTCATTGGACTGTGGACGTAGGGGGGGGGGGGGGGGTTCCAGAAGCACGGAAAAATAATTGTGCTATTTAATTTACGCATTTTATCTTTCTATTATTTTATTCATTAACCCTTCACTAGCATACAAACTTTCATTGTTTTAATCAATTCTTCATATATTTGACTAAATGTTTACAAAGGTTTTCATATAAAAGCAACCAATTAACTCCACCATCTTCCGCACACTATACAGTTTAAGATAGCAAGATCACTCTTGTTTTCTTTCCTACGTAATTCACTTGAGATAGCGTTACTTGGACAGATCAAGTTAACCTGCTAAAGTGAACCTTATCTGTCAACTCAGGCCATGTCCCAGCAAAGTTTGATCTCTTAGATTAATTTACCAAGTAAACTGACCCCCCCCTCCCCATACACCAGACCTTCCTCTTTTGGGACCAAGAATAAGCTATTTTACGTCAAATACCATAGAATATATGAGATCTAAATGGGTATGCTATCTTTATAGCAGATGTGCTGTACTAATTTCCATGGGTCTGACTTGTAGACCTGCTTCAAGAATGAACTTATTGGAATCACGCAGAGTTCTATGACTCTACCTAATCAGAGCTTACCTAGTCCCATGTGAACTCCTGGCTCATTAGCCCTGGCCCGAGAAGATAATTTTGTCTTATATATGCAGTGTCTGCAAACCGCGTGCATTGCGTGAATAAAATGCTATCATGCGTCAGAGCATGTCTGACACATTCCAGACTAATTGTATGCCACGTGGAGAGGCTCAAACAATCTAGGAGGACCATTGATGACGTGGATCTGCCTCATTAGAGAGGATTTTGAAGGTCGTACCACGATAGTACAAGTTGTTATCTTTGTGGTATTACTCTTTTACCCTCTGTTTATTATATTATAAATACTTCATCCATTTTCATTCCAAAGGTTAGCTACACTCTACTTTTACACTTATACTTTACACGCATTCTTGCATACTATTCTCAGTCTACTTTGAGCTGACTTGAGCGTCGAAGTCTCTCTCCGGAGAACTCCTACTTTTTCTCCAAACTTGTTTTTCAGGAGCTCTAACCGATCAGACCTCGAGAAAGACTACTTATCAACCTAAGACTCGACACCAAATGTATGAATTTCAAATCTCTTAAAGTTTTTATACTCTTTTCTCTTAATTTATTGCGGATTGATTCACATTCCAACAATTATCATTCATGTCCATATGTAATTAAAGAATATATTTTTTTCGTTTGTAAGCATGGAGTATATCATAACTTATAAGCATGATTTGACATTGCCTATTTTGATATTTGACCATTACTTTCTGAGTTTCACATGCGCTCTATTATCCTAATATGAGGAAGAGACCGAGTCATATACATTCATGATAATTATGATTTATGTGTCTGTATTCTGAATTCAATTAATAAATTAAGTAGTTTTTGTTTCCTAAGCTCTATTTTTCCATTTTGTTTTTTTAGAAACGATAGTCTTGAGTTTCTAAATACTATATAATAATATATCATTCTTTTATGTTCTACACATCAATGTGTTAAGATAATGTTTTTGACTTCTATGGTGAAACAATGTTAAACATTAGAGCTGTTTGAGTTCTCTATCCTTTTATGAATTGGTATAAAATTTATTTATTCGTTTTTCTTATTAATAATTAAATTAATTTGAAGAAAACCTCGCAATGATGACCTTGGTCAATAATAATAAAAAACAGATATATGTTATAAAACCGAATAATCGAATTAACTCCCTCAATTTTCTCATGCAGTTTTATTTCATATTTAAAAATAACACATTATTTAGATGCTTAGGCAACATAATAAAAATAACACATTATTTAGAATTCCTCTCGACAACATATCAGTATTTCTTACTAGGTTAACTTACGAACATGCTGAAAATACTTAGGCTGTGTTTGGTAGTATAGTTAGGTTTTATCAAGTTAGGATATAATTTAACTAGAATGATGAGATAAAATTAAATAAGTATGCTATTTTTGTATTTGATAGACAATGAATAAAATTAATATATATTTAGATTATATTGTAGTTTTACATTTGTATTCCTGACCACCTTCTCGTAGACTTTGGCTGCCTCCCTATCCGCCATTACTGCAATCCAGGCCAAGTTTTTAGGGCAGTCAAAAATTGAAGCAGCGGCGAAGAAAATAATTTGTCGAAGATGGCCAGATCGGAGTCATAAAGAGAAGACGAGCATGATCAATATTAGATATGGGGTGATGGTGAATTGTCTTCCCTCTATAAATACCTAATCAAAATTCTTTCATCTCCATTAATGGTGGCCTTCTTTCATCTCCATAAAATATTCCTTGCAAAATACTCTCATTCTCCACGGTTAAATTTTCCAAAGTTTAAAGTCTTTAAAAAATCTTCACAACAAAAATTGTCATCTCCTCACAACCCCAGGTTCTCCACAGTCAAAAGCAATAAAAAAAAATGAAGACAGTAACGCAAGAATTTGAGCACTAATCTGATTTACCAAACTGATTTTCGCTGTATATGTGCGCCTCTTTTCGTGGTCTCCACCGCCGTCGTCGGCAACTATGTCCTGGCGGTGTGGATGTGGCTGTGTTCTTGCGACATCCCTCCACTGAGAGAGAGGAGAGAAAATAGTGTTGGGGACTTGGGGTTATACTTGGAAGTTTAAAATATTGAAATCAAGTACTCCCTCCGTCCCGTTAATAACGATCCATTTTCCATTTTGGGACGTCCCACTAATAATGACCCATTTCCTTATTGGGTAAAAAAATTGCACATGGGATGCTTTTTACTTTTTGTGTAATAGGCAAATATTAAGCTTCCTTGATAATCGTGTATAAAGTAAATGGGTCGTTATTAGCGTGACGGATGGAGTATAAATTAAACCCACCAAATTGGGTGGGTTACCTTTACTATACCAAAACAGTAAATAACAACGGGCTTGAGTTTAAACCCGGGCCTAAGAATTAACAAAACAAT
This sequence comes from Leonotis leonurus, assembly GCA_026898415.1. Lineage (NCBI taxonomy): Eukaryota > Viridiplantae > Streptophyta > Magnoliopsida > Lamiales > Lamiaceae > Leonotis > Leonotis leonurus. The sequence goes on along the minus strand of JAPKLX010000337.1, from coordinate 164,725 downwards.
ACTACCAAACGCTTATTTTGCCATGTTAATTTATGCTAACATGAAGACACATGTGTCACAGCCCAATTTCTTAACCCTATCTTAGTTAAGTAATTAGACCATGACTCGGCTAACTAAGAAACTCTTGGAAATGAAATTATATTTCAGGGATAAATTGAATCAGGAATTTCGCAGGATCAGGGCAGATTTGACACCCTAACTTCAAAGGATCATAACTTACTCATCCGGCCTCCGAATTGAGATCCGAAGGAACCGTTAGAAAGGTATCGAAAATATCTTTAAAATGGTATCAATGTTTCACGAATTTGGACAGATGAGATGAATGAAAAAGGGGTTCCAACACGCTGTCCTGTTTCTAGTGAAAACAAAACTCAAACAATTTATGAACTCATGTTTCAATATACCAAAGGTAAAACTCAAACAATAAGGAAAAAGGGTTGAACACGATGATTAACAAAGGAAAATGCCAACATGGATTTCATAAGCTAACCAAAGATAATGGCACCAAACATTCAGATTAACAACAAAAGGAAACGGAGTTCCGCAACGGGAAGAGTGGATGAGCTATATGTATGACGACATATAACTCGGGGCTTACAAAGTATGTTTCAACAAGGTTTAACAAGATGACCATAATCCCACTCAATATTTACATGTCAAAAATAAACTACAGTGTTCAGCTCCTTTGCCATCTCCCAGCTCAACCTGCACGTTTAGAAATACATGCAGGGCTTGAGTACATAAAGCACTCAGTGGACACATGCCAAAAACATTTAAAACTTGGTCTTAGAGCTATATTGTTGACTTGCCAACTTTAGCATATACATGGTTTTTAAGAAATAACCTGCATACGCTTCTTAAAACATATATCTTTTCTTTCTGAAAACAATAAAAACGGAATATGCATGTCATGTGTCTGCAGACATTTATCTCAAATCTGTAATACCATATCTACACTCTTGTGTTAAGAGGTAGGCCTCCCTCTCAAACACTCTGACCGGCCAACCCGCTCGCTGACTCACGGTCTAATGTGTGCACAAACACTTACCGGCAGCTCCTCCGGCATAGGGCCGATATCGTAATACTCTTGTAGATAGGTAAAATG
>JAPKLX010000337.1:135951-154241 GCA_026898415.1 Leonotis leonurus | reverse complement strand
TGGGGGGGGGGGGGAATACACCAAATGCTAACTTTTCAGTTTACTTGAAAATTTATCAGAGAGTTCAAGCTATTCTTAAAACAAGAAATTGCTCGACAGATGACTGACCAGATCGATCGATAGATCGATTACAAATCAATCAAAACAGATTGCTCTCTAGTGTAAATACTTAGACAATAATAAGAGTGTAAAAACCATATCAGATTATCCACTACTAGGATACTCTTCTTCTTTAGACTCGCTGAGAACGAGTCACAAGTATCAATCAAGGCTAGAAGGATACTTATGCACGAAGCAAGGGTCGTGTCCCTTTACAACAGATTATCTCTATGTTACCACTAGAAAACTACTAGCTAGCAGGGTGATCTCCTTTCTCTCGATAAGACAAACTTGAATTGAGACTGGGTTGGTGTGATGTAGAATCACAAGTTGTTTGAAGCTCTTAGTCTAGTTCAAAGATTGATTTCCTTAGCGTGTAATTATTCGATGTAGTGTATATGTCTCTCCAGACCTTGAACTTCAAATATATAGGCTTTTGAATTCGAAATTCTAGCCGTTGTTGATTGGCGTGGGATTGATTGTATATTGCCAATCAATGATATCCATCATATCTGCTCTTGCCTTGTAGAAACGTTGACTCAATTCTCTAAGTATGGAAAGTAGATCGCTTTAACGGTTACTTTCCTTCTTCGTGTCAATCAATGATTCTTCTTCCAAACCCTATTGGATGGACTTCAGTATTGACGTGGCAAGAGGATATGATATGTAGGATGATGTCATCTGGTGGTTTGATGACTCTATCAATCTGGTGCTTCGTTGTGAACATCGATCTAGTCGGTGATCTGGTCGATGGCAGATCAATTTCTTCTTAGTGAGAGATCTTGGTCTTCATCCTATACTATTATAGAAATGACTTCTATAGGAATAATTCCTTTACATGCTAAGTCATCTCCTAATCTGTTCTCTATCAGAGTTCACTTTATACGTAGTGATCTGTTAACACGTAGAACAGTTTAGCACCAATAAAAGCTATAAAACCTAAGTGAGTTTCGAAAGATCATCATCAAAACCAAAATGCTTTGGGGTTCCCAACAATTTCCCCCTTTTTGATGATGTCGAAACCTCACTTTACAATATCATCCTGTAAGTTTTAAGAGTGATCTGGTTTAAGAGCCAGATTGTTTATGTTTTCGTTATTATGTTATAACGATTAATAGCAGTAGTATATATTCTGGACAATAAGTTTTTGTCATCAGAAACACAAAAGATCTTCATAGATAAGAAGCAAAATAAGTTACAGTTTATAAAAAATAGGAATTACAGATAGTGAAAGATGTGAGAATAGGTATCTATCTGCTTTTCCTCCTTTCATCTTATTGCTTCTTCATCTTGGCTCTAGTCTCATCAAATATCAGCTGCACACTCTCGTAGACTCCCTCTCTGACCCTGATGTAGTCTGGGTCCTCTGCATCAATCTTATACCCCCTGTTCTCTGCTAGTTGATTAATGAAATTTAGCAAGTAGGTCTTGTCAGGGATCTTTGTGCCTGGAATGTCAAAGCATTCTCTGAATTCGTGTTCTGGGGCAATTATAGTGATATGTGCTTCAACAGCTGCTTCTCTAATTGCCAGCACCAGGTCCTTGGCATCATTCATATCTAAGTACAGATTGAATGCTTCATTCGTTGTGCCCTCGCAATATGCTGGTTCCTTGATGAAGTAGCGGCACATGATGAAGCCATATTTCAATCCTTCCCATCCATCTTTCAGATTGTCTGGTACCCAGTTGGTTTCTCCTTCTTTCTACTTTTTGGTCTTGATAGGTGCAGAGGAGAACCAACCGGATCCTGACTTCTTCCTTTTCTTCTTTGTGGGCTGAGATTGACTTGTTGATCTGCCGGAGCTTCTGGAGAGAGGTGGAGAGGATATTTGCTTCAGCTCTTGAGTAGTCTGCTCTCCCTCATCAGCTGGCTTCTTGCCCTTAGCAAATGGCTGCTCAGATTCTTTCCTAGCCCCTTTGCCTCCTGCAGCTGCTTTCTTCTTGCTAGATCCTTTCCCCTTTTCGACATCATCAATGTATATGTTGATGAGTGCCTTAAGGGAGGTGATCTCCTCCTTCATTTCCTTTTTCTCTTTTTCAGCATCCATCTTATGTGTGAGCAGAGAAGTAATATTCATGTTGGATTCATCAATCTTTTTCTCCATTGAGGATTTTGCCGTGGCCAGATTAGCAGCATAGGTCTCTTGCTCTTCCTTGATGATCCCAATCTCATCAAAATATGAGTCAATCAATGTCTTCGTGGGATAGCGCAGTTCGCTTAGTTTCCTTTCAACAAAATTCTTCCCTTCATCCTCAAATTTTCTGAATTGTGATCTGGTTTCTATATTTGCAGCTTTGATCACTTCTTCAGAGATTCCATCGGTCTGGTCTTTGACTATGGCATGAACCATGTATTTCTCCTTCTTTGCAAACTCTGTAACTATCCTGTACATCTCCTGGACTTTAAGCTCCATGGTTGCCAGAGTTTGATCGATCTGTATTTTTCTTCCTTCAGCAGCTGTTCTGTCATCATCCATTTTCTTACTCAGCTCCTCTAGCTTCATTCTGCATACTCTTCTCAAGTCTGAGTCCACCTGGTCCACGTGAGTTTTGATGCTGTTGTTGAATTCTATGAGAATTCTGGTGGCCTGGTCTTGGACTGTTGAGATAGTGCCATACATGAACTTGTCGACCTTGATGGAGATGAGATCATTGACTTGGGTATTGGATAGGGATTGATGCTAAGTCATCAATATATCCTCCATATTTGTAGTCTCAACAAAATCCTCCATGGTTGCTGCGACAGATGGGGTGTATATGTCATCTGTGAGTTTACCCCCCACCCTCTGTCTAGCTGGTTAATCTGCTTCTCTAGTGTAGTCAACCACTTCAATCTGGATTTTACTCTTTTGAGCTGGTTCCTCCTCAACTCGTGCAGGTGTCAGTTCAGCAGCCTCAACTTGTTGCTGAGCTGGTTCTGTTTCTGGTATTGCTGCACCCTGTTGGTGAGCTTCAGCTAGTTCTTCTTCCTCATCGACCACACTATCATAAAAGTGCAACAGTCCTGCTTTCTCATACATTGGCCTTAGATCAATCTGAAGATTCTTAGCTTCATGTTTAGTAATACCCAGGATACTCTGAAGATAGGTTTCTCTCAAGTCTGCAACAGAGGAGACTTCAACGATGTTCAAAAATGTGGCTTCCTCTGCTTTGGCATGTCAATCGATCTGATTTTGAGTAAAGCATCAAGGACATAAAATTCCTTGTCCTTGATAAGGAGCAGCAGCTTTACTCTCTTAGCTGCGTCATAGCTCTCTAGTGTGAGCTGAATGCCTGGGAATGATTTTAGCACTGAGTGATCTATTTCAGCTTCTAGTAGTTTCACTACTGTTTCTGCCTTTTTCTTCTCCACATCCTCATCAGAGGATTCATCTTCACTTTCTTCCTCTTCATCAATCTGCTCTAGTTGTTCAGCAGATGATGGGCTGGCAGTATGAGCTGGTGAGTAGTCTTTGTCTGGAGTGGGATTAAAAGAGGAGATTGGAGCCACTTCCTCTGGTGCACCACTGATCAAAATATCATCCTCAACCTCTACCTCCTGTTGAGGGATGGGTATTTCTGTAGGGACTGGTTCTTGAACCGAGACCTCTGCCTCTTGTTCTGAGAGTTTCTGTAGTTTCCTCCTCTTGTGTTTTGGCTGTTGAGCTGCTGTGGAAACTTCAATGTCTACTGAGCTGGCTCTCCTGGTTACTCTCTTGGAAGGGGTCCTTCCAACTGGTTTTTCTTTTGTAACTCTTGTCTTGGTGGATTTTTCTGCAGGGGCAGATGGTGGAATCCATATTGAAGTCGAGCTTCCCATCTCCATCAATGCATTGGCATATACAGGGTCTGTCACCCTGGCTATCAGATTGGCAGAGATTCCCATAGACATCTCAATTTGATGTTGGTCCTTGGGAAAGCGTAATCTGTCGTTGAACTCAACCATAGTATCCCTCTTGTGTTGTTTGAAGAAGGATTCCAGCATGTAGCTGATCTTGGTGGAGTGTCGTAGGCTACTTCTCCTCACTTCAATGTCTGGACTTGCTCCTTTTACGAACGTGATCATCTTGGCTTCCTTTGCCAATAGATCAAAGAGAATTCTGCTCCAGTTTACTAGCAGATTCAGCACAACAGCAGCGAGAATTTTAAACTTCTCTGGGGTGACTTGGTCGTAGGAACCATTGTGATTCATGAAAATTCTCTGGACAAATTCGAATACGATCTTGAATTCAGGTGCAAGTAGTGCCCTATTGAACATCTTGTTCGTATAATGGATGGGCACTACCATCACCATCTCTATTGCCTCTTGTAGTTGCTCGTCAGTGATATCTCCAAGGGTGAGACCTTCATCCCTCATTTTGTAGACTTCATCTATGATATGCAGCACGCTGTATGTTGTATTGCTGATAGTGCTCCCTTTGCTGACTCGAATAGTAGCTTCGTTCCCACCTTTCTCTCCTTGCCATGAGAGATAGAAAGTTGCTACTTCCTTTGGCAGAAATTGGAGAGGGTGCGAGGTGATAATATTATGAAATCCTACAACAAAGTTTAAATAATATAGATGAACACCATTCTTCCATCAATGAAGTATGAGTGCTCAGTAGCAGAGTAAGTAATACAGAATACGCTTCAATGCATGCTAATGAAAAAGACTTGTTTTTCAATGCGGGTTTAAGAGGTTTCAGAGCATTCAAGATATACGAAATAGTTTAAAAGAAAAGCTTATAAAATGAAAACCTTTGCAGCATTTAACAAGGGCGAAAGCCTTGTCCAGTTTGTGAAAGCCGTAGGTGTCAAGAACGGCATATAGATCTTGATGAATGTATTGATTCAGAAATTTCACTTCCTCAAGAAACAAAGATGATTTTGGAGCCATTTTGATAGATAGGTTTTTGAAGATTTGGAGAGAGTTTGGAATGGAGAAAAATTTGCTAAGTGTGTGTCGAAGAAGAAGGATGTAGGTGATAGTCGAACCGCCTAATCAAATATATATAGATAAGTGATAAACAAAGTAATAATTTAACTGATATTCTTCCCTTTTTCAGCTTTTCCCGCTTTTCTGAGTTATAGACTTATGGTCTATTATCTCCTCTTCTCTGCGTTTGATACACGCGCTTGATCCTACGGTTGCAGTGTGGCGCGTGTTTGTTTTAGCCGTCAATTTTCTTTCTTTTTCTTGGTTTGGTAAAAATCTCCTCGATCACGTTTCCCAAACACTGTACTTAATCATCAAAAATAAAAGATTTGGTATATTATGTCAGAATTTAGATATATGGGCTATGATTGAAATTGATATAATCGCCGTATCTTGTTGACTTTCCCCCTTGACCAATGAATTGGAATATTAATAAAAAGACTAATTAATATCCACGTGGCTGCTAGTCATTTGGTCCAGATCGATCTCGAATTGTTGTCAACACTATCGATCTGTGTATGCCATTTTAAAATTTGGGCATCAATCTTGTGTGATGACCTTTTAATAATTCCTGTTGAATTTTGAAACGATCTGTTCTTCATCAATTTTTTATGATCTGGTGCTAATTCCCTATTGGAATTTTATGATCTGTATCTTGATGATCTGGTACTAATTTCCTGTTGGAATTTTATGTGATCTTTGTTTTTCATCAATTTGTACTATATCAATCTGGTTTTTTCTTCCAGATTTAACAATCCTAATTTCCCACAAAGCATCTTAAATCTTTCTTCTGGTAATGCTTTGGTGAGGATATCTGCTCTCTGTATCTCAGTGTGTATCTTCTCGATCTGTATATGTTTTCTTTCAACATGATCTCTTATAAAGTGATGTCTCACATCTACATGTTGGCATCTGGAATGCAAAACAGGATTCTGTGTGATTGCTATAGCACTTGAGCTATCACAAAAGATGGGTATTTCATTGACATCGATCTCGTAGTCTTTGAGTTGTTTTAACCAGAGTATTTGTGCACAACAACGTCCAGCTGCCATATATTCAGCCTCTGTAGTTGATGTGGCAACAGATGTCTGCTTCTTTGAGAACCATGAGATCAGTTTATTTCATAAAAACTGACATGTGCCAGATGTTGACTTTCTGTCTAACTTGCATCCAGCATTATCTGAGTCTGTATATCCTGTTAGCTCAAAGTTATCTTCACAAGGATACCATAATCCAATATGAGCTGTTCCTTTAAGATAACTTAATATCTTCTTAGCTGCTTCCATGTGAGATTCTTTGGGGTTAGCTTGATATCTAGCACATACTCCTACTGCAAATGTAATGTCAGGTCGACTGGCAGTTAGGTAGAGTAGTGATCCTAAGATCCCTCTGTATTGAGTGATATTTGCTGGTTTTCACTCTGGATCAGGATCAATTTTCCCGTTGCTTTGCATTGGAATTTTAACAGGTTTACTGTCTTTGATCCCAAATTTAGTCAGCAGATCGTGAGTATACTTTGCTTGATTAATGAAGATGCCATCTGGTATCTGCTTGACCTGCAAACCTAGAAAGAAACTCATTTCGCCCATCATGGACATTTGATATTTATTTTTCATAGGTTCAGCAAATTTATCACACAAATAAGTAGATTGGGATCCAAATATGATATCATCTACATAGATACTAAAAGGATATTCTCTTTAACTTTGATGATGAACAAAGTCTTGTCAACTGATCCTCTTCTGAATTCAGATTCTAGTAGAAATGTAGACAATGTCTCATACCAAGCTCTAGGGGCTTGTTTTAGACCATAGATTGCTTTTGTCAGTCTGTATACTTTCTGATTTGGATCTGCTTCTTCGAATCCAGGTGCTTGTTCCACATAGACTTCCTCTTCAAGGATACCATTTAGGAAGGCACTTTTGACATCCATCTGGTATACCTTGAATCTTTTGTGTGCAGCATATGCCAAGAACAGCCTTATAGCTTCTAGTCTGGCTACGGATGCAAATGTTTCATCAAAATCAATGCATTCTCGTTGCTTATAGCCTTTAGCTACTAATCTGGCTTTGTTTCTAACTACTTCACCCTTCTCATCTCGTTTATTTTTGAACACCCATTTTACACCAATAACTCCTTGGTGTTTGGGTAAACTCATTAAGTTCTTCTTGAATTGCTGTTATCCAATCTGCATCTTGTAGTGCTTCGTGAGCATCAGATGGTTCAATGCGAGAGAGATAGCAACTTAACAAGGCAATTTCTCCATGCATTCTTCTTGTTTTCACACGATCTGATGGGTTCCCAACAATCTTTTCTGGTGGATGATCTTGTATCCATCTCCTTCTCTTGGTCATCTCTTCCTCAAATATCTCCGGATCAGGTTGATCTGGTGGGTCCTCAAATTTAGTGTGTGCTTGAAATGGATTCTCATCTGTTTTTGCTTATGGATTTAAATTTTCAGATTGATTATCATTTGCAATGACTGTTTCATTGCTTTCAGTTGGTGATCTGTTTTCATCCAGATCGTGTTGGATTGTTCCCCCTTGCTGTATGATTTCTTCAGCAATGGGTGGAATATTGATCTCTTCATCATTGCTTTTTGAGTTCCAGATCAGAATATCTGGTAGTCATTTGGTTTTCTGTCTGTTTATCATCTGGTGACCTGTACTCAACAATAGACTCATCAAAAACAACATGAGGTGTTACCTCCACAATATGAAAGTTCTTATTGTAGACTCGATACGCTTTACTGACATCAGAATATCCTAAGAATATTCCAGGGTCAGTTTTGTTATCAAAAGTCCTCAATTGAGATTTCCCATTATTATGTATGTAACATAAACAACCGAAAGTACGAAAGTAAGATATCTTAAGCTTTCTATTGTTCCAGATCTCATATGGTGCCTTTCCATGTCTGAGTGTAATTGATGATCTGTTCTGAGTATAACAGGCTTTGTAGATAGCTTCTGCCTAGAATTTCTTGGGAAGATTGGTAGCATTTAGCATAGTACGAGCTGATTCTTTAAGTGATCTGTTTCGCCTTTCAACAACTCCATTTTGTTGAGGTGTTCTAGCAGCTGAAGTTTGATGAGTGATTCCCATCTTATTGCAATATGCTTCAATCTTTTGGTTGAGAAATTCTTTTCCTCGATTTGTTCTGATGGTGGCTATATTCACCTCTTTCTGTTGGGTGATCTTGTGTAGAAAATCAGGCAGTTTGACTAATGTCTCTTTCTTCTTTAATAGAAAGATGACCCAGGTGAACCTTGAGTAGTCATCTATGATTACTAAGGTGTATTTTCTTCCATTTATGCTTAGTGGTTTAACTGGTCCAAACAGATCCAGATGCAAGAGCTCCAGTATTCTTGATGTTGAGTGAGCTGTTTGCTTGAAAAAGATGATCTGGTTTACTTTCCAGCATGACAAACATCACATATATGATCTTAATCATATACTTGATCTGGTAGACCTTCCATGAATTTTTCTTTGGCAATCCTGTTGATTGACTTGAAATTTAGGTGACTCAATCTCTTGTGCCATAACCAGCTTGTTTCTGATATAGTTTTAGTGAATAAGCAGGTCTCGATCTTGTTTTTCCACTGGACAATATATAATATGTCCTGCAATTTTCCGGTAAGGAGTATCTCACAGAATTGACTTACTGAAAACAGATTGTGACTAAGACCCTCAACATACGATACATTTGAGATGGTGGTCTTGCCAACTTTTATGTTTCCATATCCTCTGGTGTACCCTTTTGAGTTACATCCAAAGGTGACCTGTGGTCCTGGCTTTTCTATGTAATCTGATAGTAGATTCTTGTCACATGTCATGTGCTTCGAACATCCACTATCTATTATCCAGATTGTTCCTCTTGCTATCTTGTTTCTTCTTGTAGTCTTCTGGTCCTGCAATTAATTAAACTTAGCTACCCTTCAATGTTTGAGTGCTTGGTTATTAGCAAATGTTCCCTTTCGAATCCAGAACATTTTTGGGTTCGGAACAGAAATATAGCAAGTAATGATGTTCCCATCATTATCAACTTTAGACAGCGAATAAAATACAGATGGATGATGTCTCTCTAATCCATCATTCTTTAATCCCTTCTTAATAGGTAATGTCCTGTTGACATTCTTTGCACTGTTGATATTTTTGGTAGATAATGTCCTGTTGACTTTCTATTTATGAGCATGATCTGTTTCTGTGTAATGATCTGGTTGACCCTTTGTCTGGTAGTATTGTTTGTACCTGGTCTCTTTTATCATCATCTTCTGGGGATGATCTTTCTTGTTTCTCAGATCTATTAGTTGATCTGGTATTTGCTTTCTCTCTGGTACAAAGCTTATGGTTCCCGAAGATTTTTCCGAGTGACCTGGATATCCAGGTTCACTCTCAGGTTCACTATTGATCTGTCCAGATAAAATCTCTCACGTGAGATACATAGAGTAGATAGATAGAGTAATTTTGTTATCAAACACTGTGTAGTGTGCAGAATATGGTGGAGTTAATTTGTTGCTCTTATAAGAAAACCATTGTAAACACTTAGCGAAATATATTAAGAGTTGATTAAAGCAATGCAAGTTTGCGTGCAAGTGCAGGGTTAGTGGATAAAACAACTGAAGAATAAATACGTAAAGTAAAGAACACGGTTGTTTTTACGTGGTTCGGGAAACCTCCTACGGTCCAATCAAAACTAGATTGGATATCCACTACTAGGATAAACTCGCTTCTTTATACTCATTAAGGATGAGCCACAAGTTCGAGTCAAAACTAGAAAGAAACTTGTGCACGAATAGGGTCGTGTCCCTTACAACTTGTAGATAAATCTGCTACAAATACCTTCAGATTAATCCACTTAGAAAACTACTAAGCTAGCGAAGATATTAACTCTCATTCTTCTCGATAAGACATACTTGAATTGAGTTTGGTGTGATTGCGATCACGTACGACTTTGAACAAATCTGGAGAAATCTTCTAGTTGAATGCTTCAATGGTTGAGTAGATTTCTGGGCAGAGTTTCAGCTTTGTAAGATTGCGCGTAAGTTCGTGTTGTATCTCTCCAGATGTTGTTCGCAATATTTATAGGCTCAGAATTGAAATTCTGACCGTTGAGTTGATTGGCTAACATTTAATGCTTGACTGTTAATCGCTGGATTGAATCCCTAATTGATCCTCTTGCCATGTAGAGCGAGATCTGTGAAATCTCATTGATTATGGAAAGCAGATAACTGATTGATCTCTTTCCTTCTTTAAGCTCTGATTGATTCTCCTTCCTTTTTTGAGAAATCTGGTGATGTGGCACTAGTGGTGGGATTCTCTCTAAGTACATCGGGTGACGCATTGTATACCCAGATGACTTTGAGAAATATCAGATGACTATTTAAGACTTCAGATGATGCATTGTATATCTGAGGATTAAATAATCTCCAATTAAGTGATCTGTAAGGGACAGGTTCACTCTCCACGCTGGTCTGGTCAGGTCAGGCCAGGTTCACTGCTAGCGAGGTGGTCTTGTCCAGGTTTGCTCCTTATGATGTAGAGAACAACTGGGTATGGAATAGGTTTGGTCCAGGTTCAGTGACCTTCATCAGGTTGTTTGCTTGCATCAGGTTCACTGGTCTGCTTCCAAGAACAGAAGACTATCTAAACCAGATGACTTCCTATATGACATAATATTTAACGTATTTGAGTCTTTTACATTTCAGTCATCAACTAACCTGGTCTAAAACAAAAGACAGACTTGCTACCTATCAGGTTCACTTATGAAGAAAGTGATCTCCTTGTTACAATATGAACAAGCTGGGTCTAACAAGCAAGACATATAATAAATCTAAGTGTGTTTCGAAAGAACATCATCAAAACAAAATATTGTGAGGGTTTCCAACAGTATTGTTGTCCTGATTGACCATATGGTTTAAAATCACCTGTTGATAAGCATAATCTAATATTCAATGGTTCCACTGCAAAACCTGGATAAGTCACATTAAAGTGCTTCCATGTCGATGAATCTGCAAGATGATGCATAACACCATCATCAACTGAGATTGAATGTCAGATCATGTCTCCGATTGTAGCTTTAGATACATATAATCTTTGTAAACGAGGTGTCAATGGAAAGTAGTACATCTTCTTATAAGCAACTAGTTTACGTCCACGTCTCCCATCACCTTAGTTCCTATCTTTGTATCGATTTTCATTGCAAAACTTGAAATGAACAAGATGTGAATCAGCTTCCCGATAGATCATACAGTGATTCCTACATGAATCAATCTTAACTACAGGTAAACTCATTGCACGTAACAACTTCATTATGTTGTAGTAGTTTAGCTATCATCATACTTTAATTAATTATTGAATATGGTATCTTAAATGCGAGAAATAATATATTGAAAAGGAGATTCAGTTCGTAATATGAATCAACTTTAAATATTTTAATATTTATCATGTGGTGGAATCGATAAATATTAATATAAGATCCGAATAATATAATGACTCCTCAATTAATTAAGTGACGATCTTATATGTGCCATTAATTAAGAAATTATTAGAGATATTAATGGACATGATTTTATGTTGGAGGTTCAGGCTCATTCTCATTGGAAACTCTGACCTAGCCAACAACAGTTATTAATAGGAGGGACAGGGTTGTCAAAAATCTAACTTCAGAGAGATAGAGAAATCGGCAGACACAAAGGTTCAACAAAATGTTATTCTCGAAAAATCTAGTATTTCCCACACTGCAGTTTTCGATCGCTTCCATCTTGATAAAATGTAACGAATTATTTTCAAAATGATATACGGGATGTAGGAAGGACATAGAAGAAGTTTCAAAGGTTGAACCCGTTCATTTTTCAGACTCCTAGACGTTCGCAAATAGGTCCTGACGCAGATTGTTTGTTGGTCCCGATAGAACAAGGTTTGGTGTATGGGGGAGGGGGGAATACACCAAATACAAATTTTTCAGTTTACTTGTTTGATTATTAGAGAGATCAAGCTATTCTTAAAGAAGAAATTGCTCTACAGATGACTAACCAGATTGATCACCAGATCAATATCAGATCAGTCCAAGCAGATGGCTCTCTAGTGTAAACACTTAGACAATAATAGGAGTGATCTTATTATTTTCTAAGTATTGTGTGTGCGGAAATATGGTGGATTTAATGAGTGCTCTTATTTAGATAACCTTAAGGGTTAATCAGATCGTTAAGCAGATTGATTGAGATGCAGATTATATGATAGTGCGGAAGATTAGAATAATAAACAACTGAAAGTACAGATGCAGAAATATAGAGAACACAGTTGTTTAACGTGGTTCGGGAAATCCCTACGTCCACGATCTGGTCAAAACTAGACCAGATTATCCACTACTAGGATACCCTGCTTCTTTATACTCGTGGAGAACGAGTCACAAGTATCAATCAAAGCTAGAGAGATACTTATGCACGATGTAAGGGTCGTGTCCCTTTACAACAGATTACCTCTACGTTACCACTAGAAAACTACTAGCTAGCAGGGTGATCTCCTTTCTCTCGATAAGACAGACTTGAATCGAGGTTGGGTTGGTGTGATGTAGAATCACAGATTGTTTGAAGCACTTAGTCTGGTTCAGAGATTGCTTGAGAGTGTGTGGTCAATGTAGCTCGCGTGTGTCATCCTCCCAGACCTTGAGCTTCATATATATATATAGGCATTGAATTAAAAATTCTAGCCGTTGTTTGATTGGCGTGAGATTGATTGTGGGTTGGCAATCAATGATATCCATCATATCTGTTCTTGCCATGTAGAAATCGTTAACTCAATCTTCAAAGTATGGAAAGCAGATTGCTAACGGTTACTTTCCTTCATTGTGTAAATCGTAGATTCTCTTTTCAATCCCTGTTGGATGGACTTCAATCTTGTCGTGGCAAGATGATATGATGTGTAGGATGATGTCATCTGGTGGGTTGATGACTCTATCGATCTGGTGCATTGCTGTGATCATCGATCTGGTCGCAGTCTATTACAGCAGATCGATTACTCCTGGCATGAAATCTTGCCCTTCATCCTATACTATTTATAGAAATGACTTCTATAGGAATAATTCATTTACATGCTAAGTCATCTCCTAATCAGTTCTCTATCAGAATTCACTTTATATGAATTGATCTGTTAACACGTAGAACAGTTTAAGTCTAAAGAAACTAAGTGCGTTTCGAGAGATCATCATCAAAACTAAAATACTTTAGGGTTCCCAATAATTTCCCCCTTTTTGATGATGTCGAAACTACACTTTACAAATATATCCTAATAATTTATTAAGAGTGATCTGGTTGGACAGCTAGATTGATTATGTTTCGTTATTAGGTTATAACGATTAAAGCAGTTTATATATGTTCTGGACAATAAGAAGTTGTCATCAGAAACTAAAAAAGATCTTCATTGATAAGATGCAAATAAGAGTTTACAGATCATCAAAAATAGGAATTACAGATAGTAAAAGATATGAAAGAGAGTAACTATCTACTTTTCCTCCTCTCTTCCTATTGTTTCTTCATCTTGGCCCTTGTCTCGTCAGAGATTAACTGCACACTCTCATACACCCCTTCTCTGACTCTTATGTAATCTGGATCCTCAGCGTCTATTTTGTAGCCTCTGTTCTTAGCAAGCTGGTTTATGAAATTGAGCAGATAGGTCTTATCAGGAAGCTTGGTGACAGGAATTTCAGGGCAATCTCTGAATTCCTTCTCTGGGGCAGTGATGGGGACCAGTGCTCTTGCCGCTGCTTCTCTAATCTCTTGTACCAGGTCCTTGGCATCGTTCATGTCTAAGTATAGGTTGAAAGCTTCATTGGGTGTGCCCTCGCAATATGCAGGCTCTTTGATTAAGTATCGGCACATAATAAACCCGTATTTCAACCCCTCCCATCCATTCTTCAAGTGATCTGGGACCCAGCTGGTCTCTCCTTCTTTTTTCTTGTTCGTTTTGATAGAAGCAGATGAGAACCAGCCAGTTCTTTTCTTCTTCTTCAGTGGTTGAGAGTGGCTCGATCTGCTAGATGTGGATCTTGATGCTTTCTGTGTTGGGGCAGATGGTGGGCTGGGTCGATCTGGTGCTATCAGCTGCTCAGGTTGAGCCTTTATCTTTTCATCCGTGGCAGCAGATTGCCCCTTGCCCTTCTCAGTCACTATCTCCTTGCCTTTCTCCTTCTTTTTCTCCTTTCCCTTCCTAGATCCTTCTCTCTTTTCGACATCATCAACATACAGATTGATGAGTGCCTTAAGGGAGGTGATATCCTCCTTCAACTCCTTTACTTCCTTTTCTGAATCTATCCTTTGTGTAAGCAGGGAAGTGATGTTGAGGTTAGAGTCATCGATCTACTTTTGGAATGATGTCTTTGCCTGGGCCAGACTGGCAGTGAAATGCTCTTGCTCCTCCTTTATCACTCCAATCTCATCAAAAAATGAGTCAATTAAGGCCTTCGTTGGGTAGCGCAGTTCGCTCATCTTTCTTGCCACAAAATCTTTTTCAACGGTTTCAAACTTTCTGAACAGCGATCTGGTTTCTGCATTAGCTGCTTTGATCACTTCTTTAGTTATCCCATCAGTCTGTTGTTTGACAATGGTATGGACCATGTCTTTCTCCTTCTTTGCGAACTCTATGACTATCTTGTACATTTCTTGGACTTTTAGCTCCATATTCACCAGAGTCTGATTGATCTGTTCCTTCCTCTGTTCGGCAGCAGATCGATCATCGTCCATCTTCTTGCTCAGTTCTTCAAGTTTCATCCTGCACACTCTTCTCAAGTCTGAGTCAACCTGATCAACATGGGATTTCAGATGGTTGTTGAACTCAGTGAGAATGCGAGTGGCCTGATCTTGGACTGTGGAGAGCGTTCCATACATGTACTTGTCCACCTTTTTGGAAATTAAGTCTTTTACTTATTCGTTAGACAGTGATTGATGCTGGGTCATCAATATGTCCTCCAGGTTCGTCGTCTCCACTAATTCTTCCATTGATGCTGCGACAGCGGGGGTGTATATCTCATCAGTCAGCTTACCACCCACCCTCTGTCCAGCTGGTTCAGTCTCCTCTCGTGGATAATTCACCACTGCAATTTTGATCTTGTTGTTGGCTGGTTCCCCCTCAGCCTGTTCAGTGGTTTCCACTATCTGTTCTGCAGCATCAGCTTGATGCTGATCTGGTTCTATTTCTTGTATAGCTGCACCCTATTGGTGAGCTTCAGAAGGTCCTTCTTCAATTCTTTCAACCTCCTCAACTCCTTCAATCACTTCCTCATCAATGCTTTCATAGAATTCCAGCATTTCTGCCTTTTCATATATAGATCTGAGGTCGATCTGGAGTTCTCTGGCCTCAAATTTTGCCATGGCCAGGATATCTGGTCTGTAAGTGTCCCTCAACTCAGCAATTGAGGAGGCAGTAAACACGTTGAGCAAAGTGGCCTCTTCTGCCTTGAGGGCATCAATTGATCTGGTCTTCAGAATGGCGTCCAGCACATAAAATTCTTTGTCTTTGATGAGCAGAAGGAATTTTAGTCGTCTTGCTGCTTCGTAGCTCTCAGGAGTGAGCTTGATCCCAGGGAAAGTTTTAAGTATGGAGTGATCTGCCTCAGCTTCTAGAAGCTTCACCACGGTCTCTGCCTTTTTCTTCTCCTCATCCTCATCTGAGGATTCTTCTTCACCTTCAACATCCTCATCGATCTGCTCCAAAGGTTAAGCAGAGGATGGACTTGCAGTATGAGCGTGTGAGAAGCCTTTTCCTTGACTTGGGTCCATGGAGGAGATGGGCATAACATCCTCTGGTGGCCCCTCTACCAGTATCTCCTCATCCACAATCTCTTCCTCCTGTTGAGGGATGATAGTTTCTTTAACCTGGACTTCCTCCACAGTTTCAGACAGTTTTTGTAGCTTCCTTCTCTTGGATTTCGGTGGTTGGGCTGCGGTGGATGCATCTGTGTCCACAGAGGTGGCTCTCCTTGTAACTCTCTTTGTAGGGGTCCTTTCGACTTGTTTCTCTTTTGTTACTTTGGACTTTGTAGACTTCTCAGCTGGAGCAGATGGTGGAACCCAGATTGGGTTGGAGCTTCCCATCTCTACCAGCGCATTGGCAAAAACAGGGTCTGTTACCCTTGCAATCAGATTGGCAGAAATGCCCATAGACATTTCAATTTGGTGCTGGTCCTTCGGAAAGTGCAGCCGGGTGTCTTAAACTGCTCCTTCTCACCTCAATTCCAGGACTTGTTCCCTTAATGAAGGTGATCATCTTGGCCTCCTTTGCCAATAGATCGAAGAGGATTCTGCTCCAGTTCACCGGTAGATTCAGCACGATAGGTTCTAGAATCTTGAACTTTTTGGGAGTGACCTGGTCGTAAGAACCATTGTGGTTTAAGAAAATTCTTTGGACAAATTCAAAAATTTTGAATTCTAGCGCAAGAAGTGCCCTATTGAACATCTTGTTCGTGTAGCGAATGGGCACTACCATCACCATCTCTATTACGTCCTGAAGTTGTTCTTTGGTAATGTCTCCCAGAGTGAGACCTTCATCCTTTAACTGGTAAACCTCATCAATAATGTTCAGTACATTATAGGTAGTGTTGCTGATGGTGTTGCCTTTGCTGACCCTAATTGTAGCTTCATTCCTGCCTTTCTCTCCTTGTCACGAGAGATAAAAGGCCGCAACTTCTTATGGTAGAAGGTGGACAGGGTGTGTAGTAATTATGTTGTGAAATCCTACAAAGGAATCAAAACAATTGATATGAGCACTATCCTTCCATCAATGAAGTATAAGTGCTCAAATAGCAATGTACAGAGTATATAGTTCAACATAACAATACAAGTGCATATAAGCATGCAAATAAGATAAGGCCGATTTTCAGTGCAAGTTTAATGAATTCCAAAGCGTTCAAGATATAGAGCAGTTAAAAAAAACTTATTAATCTAAAACCTTTGCAACGTCTAACAAGGTCGAAGGCCTTGTCCAGTTTGTGAAACCCGAAGGTGTCAAGAACAGCATACAGGTCTTGGTGAATGTAGGGTTTCAAAAAGTTAACTTGCTCAAGAAATAGAGAAGATTTGGGTGCCATATTGGTAAGAACAGATAGGTTTTTGAACATAGAGAGAGTTTGGAAGAAAGAGAATTTTGCTAAGTGTTTAAGGAAGAAGAATGGTGTATGTGATAGTCGAAGCGCCTTATCAAATTGTATATATAGATAGATAAGCTATAAGAGAGAGTAATATTTTAATTGATTTTCTTCCCTTTTTCAGCTTTCTCCCGCCTCTCCGTGTTATAGACTTATGGTCTATTATTTTCTCTTCTCTGCGTTTGATACACGCGCTTGATCAACGGCTGCAGTGAGGCGCGTGTTTGTATCACCAGTTGATTTTCTTTTCTTTTTCTTGGTTTGGTAAATATCTCCTCGATCATGTTTCCAAAACACTGTACTTAATCGTCGTATCTGTTTGACTTTCCCCCTTGACCAAGTAATGGGAATATTAAAATAAAAGAATTTATTAATATCCACGTGGCTGCTAGTCATCTGGTCCAGATCGATCTCCTAATTAACAGTTGTTAACATCAACGATCTGTTTTATGTCACTTTTATTTGGACATTAATCTTGAGTAGTGATCTGCTAATTATTCCCTGTTGGAATTTAATCGACCCGTTAATTCTATTTAGATGATCTGGTGTTAATTCCCAGTTGGAATTTTACATGATCTGTTTTCCATCAATCTGGTCTCTATCAATCTGGTTTTAATTCCTTGTTGGAATAGTGAACTTGATTTGATCTAAGTCAATCTGGTCTTTTCTTCAAGATTTAATAGTCCTAGTTTACCACAAAGCATCTTAAATCTTTCTTCTGGTAATGTTGTGGTAAGGATGTCAGCTCTCTGTACTTCAGTGTGAATTTTCTCGATCTCTACATGTTTTCTTTCAACATGATCTCTTATAAAATGATGTCTCACATCCACATGCTTGCATCTGGTATGCAAAACAGGATTCTGTGTGATTGCTATAGCACTTGAGCTGTCACATAAAAAAGGTATCTCCTTGACATCAATCTCATAGTCTTTGAGTTGTTGTCTTAACCAGAGTATTTGTGCACAACAACTTCCAGCTACCATATATTCAGCCTATGTGGTTGATGTAGCAATAGATGTCTGCTTCTTTGAGAACCAAGAGATCATCTTATTTCTTAAAAACTGACATATGCCAGATGTTGACTTTCTATCTAACTTACATCTGGCATAATCTGAATTGTTGGTCCCGAAAGAGCAAGGTTTGGTGTATGGGGGGGGGGGG
>JAPKLX010000337.1:53227-122687 GCA_026898415.1 Leonotis leonurus | reverse complement strand
CTAAGTCTGGAATGCAGAAAACTTGAAGGATAATTGCAGTATAGCTCATGCGTAAGTTCTCCTGATTTCCAGATTGTTGACTTCAACTATATAGGCATTGAATATTGAAATTCTAGCCGTTGTTGATTGGCGTGAGATAGATGGTATATTGCCAATCAATGATTTCCATCATATCTGTTCTTGCCATATAGGAAAGGTTGACTCAATCTTTGAGTTTATGGAAAGTAGATTGCTAACGGTCTCTTTCCTTATAAATGTGTAACCGAAGATCTTCTTTCCAATCCCTGTTGGATGGACTTTGATCTTGGCGTGGCAAGAGTATATGATGTGTAGGATGATGTCAGCTGATGGATTGATGACTTAATCGTTCTGCATCCTCGCTGTTGGTATCGATCTGGTCATCGATCTGGTTGCTGTCTGTTACAGCAGATCGATTCTTCTTTGGCATAAAACCTTGACTTCATCCTATTCTAAGTTGAGATTGACTTCTATAGGAATATCTCCTTTACATTTTTAAGTCATCTCCTAATCTGTTCCAAAAACAGAAGTCACCTTCTTTCTAGTGATCTGTTTTTTACACGAGAACAGCTTATACACTATAAACTAACTAAGTGTGTTTCGAGATACCATCATCAACACTAAAACTTTTGGGTTCCCAACATCCTGCAATTAATTACACTTAGCTACCCTTCAACGTTTGGGTGCTTTGTTATTAGCAAATGTTCCCTTTCGAATCCAGAACATTTTTGGGTTAGGAACAGAAATATAACAGGTAATGATATTCCCATTATTATCAACTTTAGATAGGGAGTGAATTTCAGATGGATGGAATCTCTCTATTCCATCGTTCTTCAGACCCTTTTTAATAGGTAATGTCCTGTTGACATTCTTATTGGGTAGTGTCCTGTTGACATTATTTTTATGAGCATGATCTGTTTTTGTGTAGCGAGTTGGTTGACCCTTTGTTTGGTGGTATTATCAGTATCCGGTCTCTTTTAACATCATCTTCTGGGGATGATCTCTCTTGTTCTTTAGATCTATCACTTGATCTGGTATTTGCTTCCTTTCTGGTACAAAGTTTATGGTTCCAGAAGATTTCTCTGAGTGACTTGGATATCCTAATCCAGATGTGCCCTGTTGTTGCAGGTTAATTAACAACTTAGCACGTTCGTCACTTTTGTAAATCATTTCTTTGCTTTTCTTTATCTTCTCTTCTGCAACATTGTTTCTTGTAATAAGATCCTTCACTTTTGAACTTAGTGAATCGATCTCACTATCTTTTCCTTTGATTTGTTCTTCCAGATCAGCTATTTGGGCAACGAAATGGGTGTTGGCTGTACTCAGTATCTGTTCAGATTTCTTCAGCCTTTCATTCTCTTCTACAAATTCTCTAAACAGTCTTTTGATGCGCGAATAGCTCTTGAACATCTCATTTACTTCTTCCCATGAGTAATCAGATTGATCTTCAACTTCCTGTTCCAGATCATTATCATTTGAGGAATTTGAATTGCAAGAATTTACCTCAACTGCATTCAGACCGTTGTCTAATCCCATATAGCATTCATCCCATCCTTCTTCATCGTTAGCAAAGAAGGCTTCATCATTCTCTGATGAGCTATCTGAAAAATGACTCGAGCTGCTTGAATCTTGTTCAGCTAGCATGGCCTTGCGCTCATATTTGAGTTTACGATCTCTTTTTGCTCTCAGCTCTTCTCTTTGGCTTTTGGACAGATCAGGGCAATCTGTTTTGAAGTGACCTGTTCTGCCACAACCAAAGCAGGTATAATCTATTGCGTTAGATGATTTTGAGATTTTACCCGTCTGCTGTTTTGATTCATCCTTGTTATCAGATCGATCATTGTCACGTTTCTTGTAGAATTTATTTTTGTTATCTTTATAAAACCATCTAAATTTCTTCGATCTGATATCCATCTTGTCCATGCGTTTGGCTATCATTGCAAACTTCTTTAGTAGTTTGTCATATCCCTTCTCTTCATCTGGTGTAGAAGGTTCAGAGGGTTCATCTGGTTTGCTCTTTGCTTTGAAGGCTACTTCTTTGTCCTTCTCCGAGCTACTTTCTGCCTTTTTGGACATATGATCTGGTCCACGAATTCTTTGTATATCACATTCATGGCCTTCAAGATGATCAAATAATGCTTCAGTAGATAGTTCATTGAAGTCTGCCCGAAGTGGTTGCATAGCTGCATATATCTCCCAGCTAGGTGGAAGTGCTCTGAGTACTTTCATGTTCTTTTCTCTTTGAGTATATTTGTTCTTAGTGAACGATGATATCTCAAGGAGAATTCCAGTAAATCTCATCTTCATTTGCTCAATGGTCTCGCCTGGTTTCATCTTGAATTCATCATATTTATTGCAGGCAAGAGACAGCTTGGTCTCAATCATGACTTCAGATCCTAGACACAAGTCTCTTAGGGCTTCCCACATCTCTTTGGCAGTATCCAGATCTTGGATTTTGGCCAGATGTACCCCTTTGACTGTGCTAGATATGATCCCTTTAGCAAAGTCATCTAGATTGGCTTCGCGACGTTCCTCTGCAGTATATTTTCTTGGATCTTTAAGAACAATCTGTGTAGTTACTCCAGTTGAGTTGGTTACTGTCAATTCTTCAATGATCTGTAGTGGACCATCTTCGATAACTTTCCACATCAGATAGTGATGGGCTTTGAGTGCCATTTTGATTCTGAAGCTCCATTCTCTATATCCTTGGATAAAGAATTCTTCACAAGCCCTAACAACAGATGATTCCATAACAGATAGTATGCACGTGAATGAAATATAGGTTTTCCTAGATCTATTCAAGTTGACCACGTAGGTGTTAACCGTGTGAAACAAGAACAATGGTCGTTTGAACCACTGCTCTGATACCACTTGTTGGTCCCGAAAGAGCAAGGTTTGGTGTATGGGGGGCGGGGGGAATACACCAAATACAAACTTTTTAGTTTGCTTGTTTGATTATTAGAGAGATTAAGTTATTCTTAAAGAAGAAATAGCTCGATAGATGACTAACCAGATTGATCACCAGATCAATATCAGATCAGTCCAAGCAGATGGCTCTCTAGTGTAAACACTTAGACAATAATAGGAGTGATCTTATTATTTTCTAAGTATTGTGTGTGCGGATATATGGTGGATTTAATGAGTGCTCTTATTTAGAAAACCTTAAGGGTTAATCAGATCGTTAAGCAGATTGATTGAGATGCAGATTATATGATAGTTCGGAAGGTTAGAATAATAAACAACTAAAAGTAAAGATGCAGAAATATAGAGAACACAGTTGTTTAACGTGGTTCGGGAAATCCCTACGTCCACAATCTGGTCAAAACTAAACCAGATTATCCACTACTAGGATACTCTGCTTCTTTATACTCGTGGAGAACGAGTCACAAGTATTAATCAAAGCTAGAGAGATACTTATGCACGAAGTAAGGGTCGTGTCCCTTTACAACAGATTACCTCTACGTTACCACTAGAAAACTACTAGCTAGCAGGGTGATCTACTTTCTCTCGATAAGGCAGACTTGAATCGAGGTTGGGTTGGTGTGATGTAGAATCACAGATTGTTTGAAGCTCTTAGTTTGGTTCAGAGATTGCTTGAGAGTGTGTTGTCAATGTAGCTCGCGTGTGTCATCCTCCCAGACCTTAAACTTCATACATATATATAGGCATTGAATTAAAAATTCTAGCCGTTGTTTGATTGGCGTGAGATTGATTGTGGATTGTCAATCAATGATATCCATCAAATCTGTTCTTGCCATGTAGAAATCGTTGACTCAATCTTCAAAGTATGGAAAGCAGATTGCTAACGGTTACTTTCCTTCATTGTGTAAATCGTAGATTCTCTTTTCAATCCCTGTTGGATGGACTTCAATCTTGTCGTGGCAAGATGATATGATGTGTAGGATGATGTCATCTGGTGGTTTGATGAGTCTATCGATCTGGTGCATTGCTGTGATCATCGATCTGGTTGGTGATCTGAAATCTTGCCCTTCATCCTATACTATTTATAGAAATGACTTCTATAGGAATAATTACTTTACATACTAAGTCATCTCCTAATCAGTTCTCCATCAGAATTCACTTTATATGAAGTGATCTGTTAACACGTAGAACAGTTTAACTCTAAAGAAACTAAGTGTGTTTCGAGAGATCATCATCAAAACTAAAATACTTTAGGGTTCCCAACATTGTTGTTCACAGTTGATGGTACAATTTAGACCGTCTCTCTGATTCTATTCTTTAGACTAAGGAAGAAAGTATCAATTTTGAACCTTTATGAGCATTACTAGGGCTCAAATTTCCATATTATAGTCTTTTCATTATGATACATGAGATTCATGATATTTTATGAGTTTTATAATTGTATGCTCTATTTATTTTATCAGAGTTGTGGATCCTACGGTTTTGTGAGCCCCTCATGCGAGTTCCATCACAAGCTACAAGGCGGGCGACCTGGCTAGTCTAGTTCTCCACCCCAAGAGCTTTGTGACACAGCTCCTTTGTGTGAAGTTCTACCCTCTGATGAAAGACAAGAAAATTTTCTCGTACGACATGTTGGTCATGAAAGAGCAAGGTTTGGTGTATGGGTATGGGGGGGGGGGGGGGGGGGCAATACACCAAATACAAACTTTTCAGTTGACTAATTAACTTAGAGAGATTAAGCTTTCTCGAAGGAGATTGCTCAGATTTGACAGACCAGATCAATAACCAGATCAACTGATGATCTTTCCAGACAGAGTCTTTCTTGTGAGTTACACTAAGCAGATAGTAAGAGTGATCTTGTTATCTAACAGAGCGTAGTATGCGGAATATGGTGGATTTAGCCAGTTGCTCTTATTAGAAAACCTTTGAAAATATTAACCAGATTGATTAACAGATTGATTAAAGATATGCAAATTAAATGTTAGTGTAGAGTTAGTGAATAAACAACTGGGAATGTAAAAAGTGTAAAGTAAAACACACAGATATTTTTACGTGGTTCGGGAAACCCCCTACGTCCACAGTCCAATCAAAACTAGATTGGTTATCCACTACTAGGATACTCTCTTCTTTATACTCGTTGAGAATGAGCCACAAGTTTCAATCACAACTAGAGTGAAACTTATGCACGAATAAGGGTCGTGTCCCTTTACAACTTGCAGATAAATCTGCTACAAGATACCTTCACATTAATCCACTAGAAAACTACTAGCTAGCGAAGCTATCTTCCTCCTTCCTCTCGATAAGACAGACTTGAATCGAGTTTGGTGTGATTTTGATCATGAACGGCTCAAACACAATCTAGAGTATTGAAATCTCCTCGTTGAATACTTCAATGTTTGAGTAGATTTCTTGGCAAAGTAACAGCTTCGTAAATTGTCAGTTCATCAGTCGTCTCATACTCTTTTCGATCTTCTTCGAAGCTTTTTTAGGTGTAGAATTTTAATTCTAACCGTTGGACTTGATTGGCGTGTAATAAATGTTGATTTTCAATCAAGAGATATGAATTCCATAAAATCTCCTCTTACCTTGTAGAAATGGTAGACCAAATTCTTTTATTTATAGAAAGCAGATGGTTGAATGATGTCTTTCCTTCTTCATGCTCCAATTGATCCTCCTTCCATTCTCGATCTGTAATTGATAGACTTTCCTTCTCCATGAGATTTGATGACATGGCAGATGAGGTGGAATTCATTTTAAGTGCATCCAGTAACAGATCGTGTACCAGATGACTTAGGTGATTTGCTCCAGAACAGGTTCTGTTAGGTATTTTTAAGTGTGATGTTATTTGGAATGTTGACCTAACATGTGTGTTTTTATGTTTCTTCACAGGAATGTTGTTGTTGACCTCAACATCCAAACCCACAGCCACGTGGAAAGCTGACTTGACATCTCTTGAAAGACACGCGAAGACTTGGAGGTTATGAAAAACTAGGGAGAAGACCGAGTCTCGCTAAGGCGGTTGAGAATCTTATGCAGAAGTGGAATTATGTTCCACAAATCTCGGTGTCAACAACTGACTGAAGTAGTTCCACAATTCCAGGCGGATTTGCGGAGCACAACAAACTGCGAGAATTGTGGAGACATGGGCCGTATAGTTGCTACATTTATGGATCCAAGCCAGTATAGTCTATCTATAAGTACTTGTGATATTCATTCATTAGTTAGATGTACTTTCGCAGATTAATTTCGTAGTTTTGATTGTGTATGCTCTTAGCTCGTAAGAACATACATTTAGTATTTTAGTATTAGTGTTGATGTTATTGTGGTGCTAAACATTGTAATAGCACAACACTTGTTTTGATTATTCTTTTTGGCCGTAAGGCTTCCGTGTAGGTTATTAATTGATAACCTACGCAAAAATTATCTCGTGTCTTGTACTTTAGCTTCCAAAAATTTTGACTTAGAGTAGTTGATACACTTTCAAGTGGTATCAGAGCCATCACTCGACACACTGAGTGTGGTCCTGACCTTATCACGACTCTAACGAGACGATGGATCCAAATAGCACTGGAGCATTTCGACCTCCAATCTTGGATGGCTCGAATTACTCTTACTGGAAGACACGTACTCGCTCTTACATTAAGTCTCTGGACAGAAGAGCATGGATGTCTGTGGAGAATGGGTGGTCACCACCAAAACAAACTGACGCAGACGGTGATGTAGTACCAATACCACGAAGCTCCTGGTCACGTGATCAAATTGAGGCTGCCACATTTGATGATCGAGCACTGAATGCTATAATCTCAGCAGTCGACAGAAACATGTTCAAACTAATTAAGAACTGTATGTGTGCGAAAGATGCTTGGGATATTCTCCAAAGGCACTGTGAGGGTGACAACAGCGTCAATCAGTCACGTCTACGTATTCTCGCCTCTCAATTCGAGAATATGAAGATGGAGGAAGATGAAGATATCTCTAGCTACATGAAAAGGATTCTTGAAATTTCAAACGAGTGTCAAGATCTAGGAGACCCACTGAGCAATAAAGTTCTTGTCTCCAAAGCACTTCACACGTTGCCACCTAGGTTTGATATGAAGGTAACAGCCATTGAAACAGCACAAGGTGTGAATGCACTTGAGTTCACAGACCTTATGAATTCTTTCAAAACCTATGAGATGAATTTAGAAGCAAGAGGCACCTTCATCAAGAAGAAAACAATGGCTCTCACTGCGGGTTCACAATCGTCACCTTCATGCAGCAAGCTAATGGACTTAATGGACTCTAGTGAATCCGAAGAAGTGGAAGAGATCCATGAAGGAGACGATGTCGCCATGATCACCAAGAAATTTAATCGTATGGTGAGAGGATTCAATCGTGACAAGACCAAAGAAAGATCCAAGGGGCGAGATGTACCACGTCTGGAGTACTATGAACCCCCAAAGAATGACAACAATCAGAGAAGACCCCCTATTAGGAACACTTCTCACAACGAAGTATTCAAATTCAGTTCCTCTAAATTCGACAGCATATAATGCCATGAATGTAGAGGTTTTGGACACTTTGCAAATCAATGTGCCAACACACTTCGAAGAAGGGGTAAATCCTATTGGGTATCCTGGAATGATCATGAGCATGAGTTCTTTGAAGATGTTGATGAGAAATTGTTTGAGAGCGTAGCACTGCATGTAACAATGCCCTCTCAGGACAAATCAGGCCAAAACGCAGATACTGACACCTTCTCAGAAAGGTATGACTCTAACTATTACTCTATATTGTTTTGTTTAAATGCCTCTGTTGATGGTGCAGGAAGTGTTGAGGATGACATAGATCCCACATATGGTGAAGAATGTGATGACAATGCTTTCTCGATAATTCAAGGTTTAAAAAGGTTGTATGATGATCTGTTGGGAAAATGGAAACATCAAGCACGAGATCTGCTGACCGCAACAGCTGAGATAACACGACTCAAAGAAGTTCAAGCAAAACAGGAGGTGTTGATCACACAACGTGACATAGAGCTTACCAAAGTAAAATCCCAACTTGAAGAGGCACAACTGACCATTCGAAAATGGAATACTGGGACTTATTCACTTCAAGAGATCATGGACAGCGCAAACCCAAGCAAAAGGGGCCTCAGATATGCTGCACCAACTGTGTTCTGTCGTGGGTCCACATCGGCAGGAGAAACATCCAATACCAAAGCAGAGGTTGTACTCACAGACCCACCAACACAGACAAAGCAAAACACCTCTCAAGCAGAAAAATGTAAGAAAGGTAAGAGAAAGAGTAAGAGACGTAGAAGGAAATATGTGTTTCATTACTGTTTCAAACCAGGCCACATAAAACCTTTTTGTTATCAAAAGAAAAGGGATGACAAGTCATATTCTGTGCTGCCACAGCAACCCAGAATGGTATGGGTAAAGAAATCTGATCTAACTTGTAATGTTGTGTACACCGCATTAAAAACTAACATTTCAGGTTCTTGGTACTTTGACAGCGGATGTTCACGTCACATGACAGGTAACAAAACATTCCTTTCCAACTATGAGACTTATGACGGAGGAAATGTTTCCTTCGGTGGAGGTTCAAAAGGTAAAATCATAGGGAAAGGTACACTTAATGTTCCTGGTTTGCCTGCTTTAACAAATGTCTATCATGTGCAAGGACTTATGGCAAATTTGATTAGCATAAGTCAACTATGTGATGGTAACATACTTGTAAAATTCACTAAAGATGCATGTGAAGTTTACAATAACAGAAACTTGTGTATCATGACAGGTCAAAGATCATCAGATAATTGTTGCATTACTGATAATCTAAAGTGCAACAAGGCTCAAGTTGATGATACTATACTCTGGCAAAAAATATTAGGTCATACTAACTTTCGAAATCTTGGCAGGTTAATCAAGATGGATGCCATGCAAGGTCTACCCAAACTTGGGAAGGCAGATCAAATCGTGTGTGGAGACTGTCAACGAGGAAAATAATTACATGCTTCACATCCTGCTTTACAACACTATGAACAACACTTTGGGACCAACCGATGTTTTGAGCTTCTACATATGGACCTTGTAGGACCCATAGAAGTTGAAAGCATTGGTGGTAAACGATATGTATTAGTAGTGGTAGATGATTTTTCCAGATTCACATGGACCTATTTCTTACGTGAAAAATCTGAAACATTTGAGGTATTTAGAAATGTGTTTGCCCATGTAGCTAATATGTTTGATGCTAGAATATCTCGCATAAGATCTGATCATGGTCATGAGTTTGAGAACTCGCAATTTACAACGTTTTGTGACGCAAAAGGAGTGTACCAAGAGTTTGCAGCACCAAAGACTCCACAGCAGAATGGGGTGGTCGAACGCAAGAATAGGACCTTGATTGAGATGGCAACGGTTATGTTGAGCTCAAAATAAATGGCGAAACATTTTTGGGCTGAGGCGGTAAACACTGCGTGTTACATCAACAATCGAGTCAACATTCGACCAGGCTCATTCAAAACACCGTATGAGCTACTTAAGGGAAGAAAACCTAACCTAAAATATTTTCATGTTTTCGGGTGTGTATGTTTTATTCTAAATGATCGTGAGTATCTAACAAAATTTGATGATAAAAGTGAAAGGTATATTTGTTCGGTACTCAACAAACAGTGTAGCTTATAGGGTATTTAATCTTCGCATTAAGACAATACAAGAATCTGTTAATGTTGTCTTTGATGACGCAGGTGATTTGAACAAGGAGGTGGAAGCAGAAGACGACATATATCAAGAGGGAGCTGTTCTAGAGAAAACAATAGTACACCACAGGAATCAGAAGACGAACAAAAATGAGGGTCAAGAGGTGACTCCCCGCAGAGAACCTCCAAGAAGGGTTAGAGAAAACCATCCGCTATCTCAAGTCATAGGAAATGTTGAGGATGGTGTTCAGACCAGACGTAAACAGCTGGTCAACTATAGAGAAATGACGTGTATGTACTCTGTGTGCTCTACAATTGATGGCGTAACATGTTTTGTCTCCAAGTTTGAACCAAAAAATGTCAAGGAAGCATTGACTGATGAGTTCTGGATAAATGCTATGCATGAAGAACTAAATCAGTTTGTTCGTAGTGATGTTTGGTACCTTGTTCCCAGACCTGCCAACATAAATGTTATCGGCACAAAGTGGTTTTCAAGATCAAAACTGATGATAAGGGAACATGTTGGGAACCCTAAAGTATTTTAGTTTTGATGATGATCTCTCGAAACACACTTAGTTCTTTCTAGAGCTAAACTGTTCTACGTGTCAACAGATCACTACATATAAAGTGAAATCTGATAGAGAACAGGTTAGGAGATGACTTGGCATGTAAAAGAATTATCCTTATAGAAGTCATTTCAATAATAGTATAGGATGAAGGACAAGTTTTTCGCCAAGAAGAAATCGATCTGCTGTAACAGACAGCAACCAGATCACCAACCAGATCAATATCTACAGCGAAGCACCAGATCGATAAAATCATCAAACCACCAGATGACATCATTCTACACGTCATATCCTCTTGCCACGTCAAAACTGAAGTTCATCCAACAGGGTTTAGAAAGAGAATCCACGATTGACACAAGGAAGGAAAGTAACCATTAGCGATCTGCTTTCCATACATAGAGGTTTGAGTCAACGTTTCTACAAGGAAAGAACAGATATGATAGATATCACTGATTGGCAATCCATAATTGATCTCACGCCAATCAACAACCGCTAGAATTTTAAATTCAATGCCTATATATTTGAAGGTCAAAGTCTGGAGACATAGACGTGCGCTACATCGATAATCTACTCTCAAGAAAATCTGTGAAACAAAATAAGAGTTTCAAACAACCTGTGATTCTAAATCACACCAACCCAACCTCGATTCAAGTCAGTCTTATCGAGAGGAAGGAGATCACCCTGCTAGGTAGTATTTTTCTAGTGGTAACGTAGAGGTAATCTGTTGTAAAGAGACACGACCCTTACTTCGTGCATAAGTATCATTCTATCTTTGACTGGTACTTGTGACTCGTTCTCCACGAGTATAAAGAAGAAGAGTATCCTAGTAGTGGAAAATCTAGTCTAGTTTTGACCAGATCGTGGACGTAGGGATTTCCCGAACCACGTTAAACAACTGTGTTATTTATATTTCTGCATATTTACTTTCAGTTGTTTATTATTCTAACTCTCTGCACTATCATATAGTCTACATCTCTAATCAATCTGCTTTAACGATCTGATTAATCATTAAGGTTTTCAATACAAGAGAACTCATTAAATCCACCATATTTCCGCACACACAATACTTAGAAAGTAATAAGATCACTCTTATTATTGTCTAAGTGTTTACACTAGAGAGCAACCTTCTTGGACTGATCTGGTATCGATCTGCTGATCAATCTGGTTAGTCATCTGCCGAGCAATTTCTTATTTAAGAATAGCTTGAACTCTCTAATAAATAACCAAATAAACTAAAAAGTTTGTATTTGGTGTATTCCTCCCCCCCCCCCCCCATACACCAAAACTTGCTCTTTCGGGACCAACAAGTGGTATCAGAGCAGTGGTTCAAACGACCATTGTTTCTGTTTCACATGGATAAAACCTGCGTGGTCAACTTGAATAGATCTAGGAAAACCTATCTTTCATTCACGTGCATACTATCTGCTATGGAATCATCTGTTGTTAGGGCTTGTGAAGAATTCTTCATCCAAGGATATAGAGAATGGAGCTTCAGAATCAAAATGGCACTCAAAGCCCATCACTATCTAATGTGGAAAGTTATCGAAGATGGCCCACTACAGATCACTGAAGAAGTGACGGTAACCAACTCAACTGGTGTAACTACACAGACTGTTCCTAAAGATCCAAGGAAATATACTGCAGAGGAACGCCGCGAAGCCAATCTGTATGACTTTGCTAAAGGGATCATATCTAGCACGGTCAAAGGCGTACATCTGGCCAAAATCCAAGATTTGGATACTGCCAAAGAGATGTGGGAAGCCTTAAGAGACTTATATCTAGGATCAGAGTTCATGATTGAGAACAAACTGTCTCTTGCCTACAATAAATATGATGAATTCAAAATGAATCCAGGCAAGACCATTGAGCAAATGAAGATGAGATTCACTGGAATTCTCCTTGAGATATCCGCGTTCAATAAGAACAAGTATACTCAAAGAGAGAAAAACATGAAAGTACTCAAAGCACTTCCTCCTAGCTGGGAGATATATGCTGCAATGCAACCACTTCGTGCAGACTTCAATGAACTCTCTACAGAAGCCTTATTTGATCACCTTGAAGGCCATGAATGTGATATACAAAGAATTCGTGGATCAGATCATCTGTCCAAAAAGGCAAAAAGCAGCTCGAAGAAGGATAAAGAAGTAGCCTTCAAAGCGAAGAGCAAACCAGATGAACCTTCTGAACCATCTATACCAGATGAAGAGAAAGGTTATGACAAACTCTTAAAAGAGTTTGTAATGATTGCCAAACGCATGGACAAGATGGAGGTCAGATCGAAGAAATATAGACGTTTATATAAAGATAACAAGAACAAATTCAACAAGAAACGTGACAATGATCGATCTGATAACAAGGATGAATCAAAACAGCAGACAGGTAAATCCTCAAAAACATCTAACTCAACAGATTATACCTGCTTTGGTTGTGGCAGAACAGGTCACTTCAAAACAGATTGCCCTGATCTGTCCAAAAGCCAAAGAGAAGAGCTGAGAGCAAAAAGAGATCGAAAACTCAAATATGAGCGCAAGGCCATGCTAGCTGAACAAGATTCAAGCAGCTCGAGTCATTTTTTAGACAACTCATCAAAGAATGATGAAGCATTCTTTGCCAACGATGAAGAAAGTTGGGATGAATGCTATGTGGGACTAGACAACCGTCTGGATGAAGTCGAGGTAAATTCTTGCAATTCAAATTCCTCAGAAGATATTGATCTGGAACAGGAAGTAGAAGATCAATCTGAATACTCATGGGAAGAAGATCAATCTGAATTCAAATTCGAGTATCAAAAGACTGTTTAGAGAAGTAGTAGAAGAGAATGACAGGCTGAAGAAATCAGAACAAATACTGAGCACAGCTAACACCCAATTCGTAGCCCAAATAGCTGATCTGGAAGATCAGATCAAGGGAAAAGATAGAGAGATTCACTCTTTAAACTCAAAGGTCAAAGATCTCATCAACAGAAACAACGTAGCTGAAGAAAAGATAAAGAAAGGCAAAGAAATGATCTACAAAAGTGATGAACGTGCCAAGCTGCTAATCAATCTGCAGCAAAAAGGGACATCTGGATTAGGGTATCCAGGTCACTCAGAAAAGTATTCTGGAACCATAACCTTTGTACCAGAGAGAAAGCAAATACCAGATCAAGTAATAGATCTGAGGAACAAGAAAGATCATCCCCAGAAGATGATGGTGAAACAGACTGGGTACAGATAATATCATCAAACAAAGGGACAACCAGACAATTACACAGAAACAGATCATGTTCATAAAAAGAATGTCAACAGGACATTACCCATTAAGAAGGGATTGAAGAGTGATGGAATAGAGAGACATCATCCTTCTGTATTCCATTCCCTGTCTAAAGTTGATAATGATGGGAACATCATTACCTGCTATATTTTTGTTCCTAACCCAAAAATGTTCTGGATTCAAAAGGGAACATTTACTAATAACCAAACACCCAAACGTTGAAGGGTAGCTAAGTGTAATTAATTACAGGACCAGAAGACTGCAAGAAGAAACAAGATAGCTAGAGGAACAATCTGGATAATAGATAGTGGATGTTCGAAGCACATGACTTGTAACAAGAATCTACTATCAGATTACATTGAAAAGCCAGGACCACAAGTCACCTTTGGATGTAATTCAAAAGGATACACCAGAGGATATGGAAATATAAAAGTTGGCAAGACCACCATCTCAAATGTTCCGTATGTTGAGGGTCTTAGTCACAATCTATTTTCTGTAAGTCAGTTCTGTGCTAACGATAATCTGATCGTTTTTGATACTAACAACTACTTTTTGAAGAACAAAGAAGGAGATGAGATACTCCTTACCGGAAAATTGAAGGATAGGCTATATATTGTCTAGTGGACAAACCAAATCGAGACCTGCTTAATCACTAAAATTGTATCAGAAACAAGCTAGTTATGGCACAAGAGATTAAGTCACCTAAATTTTAAGTCAATCAACAGGATTGCCAAAAAAAAATTATTGGAAGGACTACCAGATCAAATATATGATAAAGATCATATATGTGATGCTTGTCAAGCTGGGAAGCAAACCAGATCATCCTTTACAAGCAAAACAGCACACTCAACATCAAGAATACTGGAGCTTTTGCATCTGGATCTGTTTGAGCCAGTTAAACCACTAAGCATAAATGGGAGAAAATACACCTTAGTAATCATAGATGACTACTCAAGGTTCACTTGGGTCATTTTTCTGTTAAAGAAGAAAGAGACATTAGCCAAACTACCTGATTTTCTACACAAGATCACCAAACAGAAAGAGGTGAGTGTAGCTACTATCAGAACAAATCGAGGAACATAATTTCTCAACCAGAAGATTAAAGCATACTGCAATAAGATGGGAATCACTCAGCAAACTTCAGCTGCTAGAACTCCTCAACAAAATGGAGTTGATGAAAGGCGAAACAGATCACTTAAAGAAGCAGCTCGTACTATGTTAAATGCTACCAATCTATCCAAGAAGTTCTGGGCAGAAGCTATCTACACAGCCTGTTATACTCAGAACAGATCATCAATCACACTCAAATATGGAAAGACTCCATATGAGATTTGGAACAACAGAAAGCCTAAAATTTCTTACTTTCGTACTTCTGGCTCTTTGTGCTACATACACAATAATGGGAAATCTCAATTGAGGACTTTTGATAGCAAAACTGACCCTGGAATATTTTTAGGATATTCTGATGTCAGCCAAGCATATCGAGTCTACAATAAGAACTCTCATATTGTGGAGGTAACACCTCATGTTGTCTTTGATGAGTCTATTGTTGAGTACAGGTTACCTATTAATAAACACACAGAGAACCATATGACTTCAAGAAAGATGAATGAATTGCTATTAGAAGATATTCTCATATGGAATTCAAAAATTGATGATGAAGAGATTATCACTCCTATAATTGCTGAAAAAATTATACAACAAGGGGGAACAATCCAACGTGATCTAGATGAAAACAGATCACCAACTGAAAGCAATGAAACAGTCATTGCAGATCAATCTGAATATTTAAATCCAGGGGCTGGAACAAATGAGAATCCATTTCAAGCTTCACCAATAACACACTCTGAATTTGAGGAACCAACAGATCAACCTGATCCTGAGATATCTGATGAAGAGATGACCAGGAGAAGGAGATGGATACATGATCATCCACCAGAACAGATTGTTGGGAACCCATCAGATCGTGTGAAAACAAGGAGAATGCATGGAGAAAGTGCCTTGTTAAGCTGCTATCTCTCTCGCATTGAACCATCTGATGCTAATGAAGCACTACAAGGTGCAGATTGGATAACAACAATGCAAGAAGAACTTAATGAGTTCAAAAGGAATGAGGTCTGGTATCTCGTGGACAGACCCAAACACCAAGGAGTAATTGGTGTAAAATGGGTGTTCAAAAATAAACGAGATGAGAATGGTGAAGTAGTCAGAAACAAAGCCAGATTAGTAGCTCAAGGCTATAATCAACAAGAAGGCATTGATTTTGATGAAACATTTACACCCGTAGCCAGACTAGAAGCGATAAGGCTGTTCTTGGCATATGTTGCACACAAAAGATTCAAGGTATACCAGATGGATGTCAAAAGTGCCTTTCTAAATGGTATCCTTGAAGAAGAAGTTTATGTGGAACAGCCACCTGGATTCGAAGAAGCAGATCCAAATCAGAAAGTATACAGACTGACAAAAGCAGTCTATGGTCTAAAACAAGCTCCTAGAGCTTGGTATGAGACATTGTCTACTTTTCTACTAGAATCTGGATTCAGAAGAGGATCAGTTGACAAGACCTTGTTCATCATCAAAGTAAAAGAGAATATCCTTTTAGTACAGATCTATGTAGATGATATCATATTTGGATCACAATCTACTTATTTGTGTGATAAATTTGCTGAACTTATGAAAAATAAGTATCAAATGTCCATGATGGGCGAAATGAGTTTCTTTCTAGGTTTGCAGGTCAAGCAATTACCAGATGGCATCTTCATTAATCAGGCAAAGTATGTTCACGATCTGCTGACTAAATTTGGGATCAAAGACAGTAAACCTGTTAAAATCCCAATGCAGACCAATAGAAAAATTGATCCTGATCCAGAGGGAAAACCAGAAAATATCACTCAATATAGAGGGATCATAGGATCACTACTCTACCTAACTGCCAGTCGACCTGACATCACATTTGCAGTAGGTGTATGTGCAAGATATCAAGCAAACCCCGAAGAGTCTCACATGGAGGCAGCTAAGAAGATATTAAGATATCTTAAGGGAATAGCTCACATTGGATTATGATATCCATGCGAAGACAACTTTGTGCTAACTGGATACACAAATTCAGATTATGCTGGATGTAAGCTGGACAGAAAGTCAACATCTGGTGCATGTCAGTTCATAGGAAATAAACTGATCTCTTGGTTCTCAAAGAAGCAGACATCTTGTCACAGCCCAATTTCTTAACCCTATCTTAGTTAAGTAATTAGACCATGACTCGGTTAACTTAAGAAACTCTTGGAAATAAAGTTTAATCTCAGGGACAAATTAAAGCAAATTTTCGCAGGAGATGCAGATGAGATTGGACAGATGAGATGCGCAGTAAGGTATTGAAAAGATCTTTAAAATGGTACCCATTTTACATGAAATTGGACAGATGAGATGCGCAGTAAAGGAGTTTTAACACGCTGCCCTGTTTCTCGCACAAACAAAATTCGGACAATTTATGAATCTAGGTTTCAATCTACCAAGGGTAAAACTCCACCAATAAGGAAAGAGGATTTAACACGATGATTCATAAAGGTAAAAGAAATACCAACATGGATTTCATAAGCTAACTAAACATAATGGTACCCAACATTCATATTAACAACAAAAGGGGAACTGAGTTCTGCAACAGGAAGAGTGGAAGAGTATTATGTATGAAGACATACTCTTAGGGAAACTAGATACATATATTAACAAGCAAAAAGGAAGATAAGCCCAAATCAGCATCTCCACACCATTGCCAACTCCGCCGCTCAACCTGCATATTTAAAATTATATGCAGGGCATGAGTACTATGTGTACTCAGTGGGCACATTGCCAAAAACATTTAAAACAACTTTTATGACTCGCCAATGCTTTCTTTTTTAAAATAAAACATTTATGTGCTCACGCTGTATCTTAATCAAATCATAACTTGTGTCTGCAGACAATTCATTCAAATATACCATATCTATGCACTCTTGTGTTGAAAGGTAGGCCTCCCTTTCAACACTATGACCGGCCAACCCGCTCGATGACTCACGGTCATTTATGTGTACACAAACCCTTACTGGCAGCTCGTCTAGCATAGGGCCGACGTCATAATTCTCTCGTAGATAGGCAACATGCATCATGCTTAAAACAGGCAAGTCACATCTTTCAAAGAACATATATATTCAAATATTGCATAATAGCATGCATACTTTAGTAAGAAATGCCCACCTCAAATCTTAAAATCTCAGTTCTTCGTCCTTCGGCTCCGTCCCCTTTTTCTCTACTTCGCTTGTACCTTAAATATATAAATACGAAGTATATTAGAAAATTTGGATTATTAAGATTGTAACCTTCTTTTGGGTCATTGCATCCTTAACTAATTTAATTATTCTTAACTTTATAAATACACTCAATTATATGTTTTAAGCTTATTTATAAGCTTACTTATAATACTCAACCTTATACTTAGTAATTATGCATATTCTTGATTTATGTCAAAATACCAACTTATGCATAATTATTTTATTAATATCAATCAAGCTTGATTATTCAACTATTAGTACTTATAGACCATTATCTACTCTTAAATCTTAATTAACTTATATAATTATAATACTTCCTTCTTTACATACTAAACTAACAAATCCTAACTTTTACATACTTGGCTAATTAAATCCAATAAATTCACATTAGTCATTATATTCAGTCATTATCTCAAATATCATATTAAATCAACCAAATAAAATCTCTATATATAAGTTTTAATCATGCCCTTTTCCTTGATAATTAGAGATCTTAATGTAAGAATGATTCTATCTTTAATCTCTTGATTTATCCATGCTTAATATTGCTTAATAAACTCCAATGCATCATCACTTAATCCAAATAACATCAACATATATATATATATATATATATATACTTAGAAACTCCATAAACTAACTAAAATTTTGAAGGTTCATTTCTAGTGCTTGAAAAATTCTAAATAAATTATTCTAGACATTATTCATACCAATAAACTCAAATATGATCTCAATTTAAACAAATAAAATCAAAATCTCATAGGATCAAATAGGGAAATTTTTGGTCCATATAGTGAAGCATGGAAAGTTGGATTTTTGATCTAATTTCTTGTTCTAATCATGTTTATTGATCTCTAATGATACTTATTCATGCTCAATTCAAGCAAATTCATACAAATTCTAATAATTCAAATTAGGGTTTATGTAAAGAATTTAGGGAAATCAAATTAACCATCATTTCTTGAAATTCTTTTCAATATCTTGCTTAAAACATGCATTTCTATCTATTTGCTACAACATAATTAAAAATCAAAACCATTTTTTTAACAAGCTATGGGGCACAAAACTATCATGGATGAAAAGATAAATTTCCATAAATTTTACAAACTAAAGATGTAGGGATGATAATTATTTACCTCAAATATGATTTCTTCTTGAAATTTAGCACAAACTTAGCTTAATATTTTGATTATTGGAGGAGAAAATTTTTGGTTATGGTGGTGATGAAGTGGGCGAAATTATGGAGGTGAATAAGGTGGATGATGATAATGAATGATTGGTATAGTCTTACTTATAAATTAAGTAACCAATTTCCTAATTAAATAATTAATTTATCAAATTTCTACTTTTCTCTAGTGGCTTCTAGAAGCTTCTAGAGTCTTCTTTTTCGGGTTTTGAGATATTGATACTGGATGATTCGTCTCGACACCTAGAATCCACTGGTTCAGACCGTTCGTGATTTGGAGTTCGTTTGAATAACTTATTCAAACATTAAAATGCCGAATAAATTTAACTGAATAAATTCTCTTTACAATAATATTTTTCTAATAAAATTTTCATAATAATTTCTTCTATATATATTATAAATTTAGTCATAAATTGTAGATATCACTACAGCTGTCAAATTCTCAAACTGGATTTTAAACGAAAACTTATTTAATTATTGCTGAAATTGCAATAATTAATTATTATTCTCTGTATCGTCTGTTTACTGACTTAATGAAATTTCTAATTCCATTTTTCTATATTATCTAATAGATAACAAATTTCTCATCTGAGGGGTATGCTTCATCTGAATTTATTTTGCCTCAAACCCCTTTCTTTCATTATTAATATGGAATTAATAAATTCCATTTTCTTTCTTAACTAAATAATTAAAATTCTTTCTTCTAAATTATCTAATAAATTTATCAAGCTCTTCTTAATCTCATAAATATTATTTCTTAAGGATGCAATGGCCTAATTAATATTTAATCACACTCTAATTACTGCTACAGTATTTTGGGGTACTACACATCTGTTGCCACATCAACCACAGAAGTTGAATATATGGCAGCAGGGAGTTGTTGTGCACAAATATTATGGTTAAAACAACAACTCAAAGACTATGAGATCGATGTCAAGGAGATACTCATTTTCTATGATAGCTCTAGTGCTATAGCAATCACACAGAATCCTGTTTTGCATACCAGATGCAAACATGTAGATGTGAGACATCATTTTATAGGGGATCATGTTGAGAAAACATGTACAGATCGAGAAAATACACACTTGATACAGAGAGCAGATATTCTCACTAAATCATTACCAAAAGAAAGATTTAAGATGCTTTGTGGGAAATTAGGATTGTTAAATCTTGGAGAGAGGACCAGATAATCTTAGAATAGATCACGTAAAATTCCAACTGGGAATTGACACCAGATCATCATGTAAAATATTCCAACAGGGAATTAGAACCAGATTGACATAATCCAGATTGGTATAGACAAGATCATGTAAACTTCCAACCGGGAATTGACACCAGATCACTAAGTACATATTAATGGTCAAACAGATCAATTAAATTCCAACTGGGAATTATTAAAAGGTCATCACACCAGATTGATATCCAAATTGGAAAGTAGCATAAACAGATCGATAATGTTGACAACAATTTGTTGTAAAGGAGATCGATCTGGACCAGATAACTAGCAGCCACGTGGATATTAATTAGTTCTTTTATTAATAATTCTCATTACTTAGTCAAGGGGGAAAGTCAACAAGATACGGCTATTATGTCATAGCATGTATATCTAAATTCTGACATTATATCGAGGAGATATTTACAAAACCAAGAAAAAGAAAGAAAATCGACGGGTGAAACAAACACGCGCCTCACTGCAGCCGTTGGATCAAGCGCGTGTATCAAACGCAGAAAAGAGAAGATAATAGACCTTAAGCCTATAAGTCAGAGAGGCGGGAAAAGCTGAAAAAGGGAAGAATGTCAATTAATTTATTACTTTATTTATCACTTATCTATATATATTTGATAAGGCGGTTCGACTATCATTCACACTCTTCATCTTCGACACTTAGTAAATTTTCTTTCCTTCCAAACTCTCTCAAATCTTCAAAAACCTATCTATTTTCACAAACATGGCTCCAAAATCTTCTCTGTTTCTTGAGCAATTGAACTTCTTGAAACCATACATTCACCAAGATCTTTATGTTGTTCTCGACACTTTTGGTTTTCACAAACTGGACAAGGCCTTCGACCTTGTTAAACGCTGCAAAGGTTTTAATCTATAAGTTCTCTTTTTAACTGTTCTATATCATGAATGCTCTGGAATTTATTAAACTCGTATTGAAAATTGGTTTTATCTATTTGCATGCTTATGTGCACTTGTATTGCACTTTAGAACTCAATATTCTGTAAACTGCTATTGGACATTCATACCTCATTGATGGAAGGATAGTGCTCATATATATATTGTTATGATTTTGCTGTAGGTTTTCACAACATCATTACAACACACCCTGTCCACTTTTTGCCCAAGGAAGTAGCCGCCTTTTATCTCTCATGGAAAGGAGAGAAAGGTGGAAATGAAGCCACTATCAGAGTGAGCAAGGGCAATACCATCAGGAACACTACATACAACGTTTTGAACATCATTGATACAGTTTATAAGCTGAAGGATGAAGGTCTCACTCTTGGAGACATTACCGAAGAACAACTACAAGATGTGATAGAGATGGTGATGGTAGTGCCCATTCACTACACGAACAAGATGTTCAATAGGGCACTTCTTGCACCAGAATTCAAGATAATTTTTGAATTCGTCCAGAGAATCTTCATGAACCACAATGGTTCTTACGACCAGGTCACTCCCGAAAAGTTCAAGATACTAGCAGCGGTTGTTCTGAATCTGCCAATAAACTGGAGCAGAATTCTTTTCGATCTGTTGGCAAAGGAGGCCAAGATGATCACTTTCATAAAAGGAGCAAGCCCTGGAATTGAGGTGAGAAGGAGCAGTTTGAGACACTCAACTAAGATTAGTTACATGTTGGAATCATTCTTCAACCAGCACAAATGGGATTCAGCATTGGAGTTCAACGACAGATTACATTTTCCAAAGGATCAACACCAAATAGAGATGTCCATGGGAATCTCTGCTAATTTTATTGCCAGGGTGACTGACCCCATTTATGTCAATGCCTTGATGGAGATGGGAAGCTCCAACACCATCTGGGTTCCACCATCTGCTCCTGTTGAGAAGTCCACTAAATTCAAGGTCACCAAGGACAAACCCGTCGAACGAACTCCTTCCAAGAGGGTAACGAGGAGAGCCAGCTCTATGGATACAGGCGCCTCCACAGCAACCCAACAGCCGAAGCCCAAGAGAAGGAGATTACAAAAGCTCTCTGAACCTGTGGAGGAGGTCCAGGTTGCAGAAGCTGTCATTACTGATCCACCCATTCCTCAACAGGAGGTAGAGGCTGTGGATGAGGAGATATTGGTAGGGGGACCACCAGAGAATGTTATCCCCATCTCCTCCTTGGACCCAAGCCAAGTCAAGGATTTTTCTCCTGTTCGCACTGCTAGCCCATCTTCTGCTGAACCTTTGGAGCAGATTGATGAAGATGAAGAAGGAGAAGAGGAATCCACCGATGCGGATGTGGAGAAGAAAAAGGCAGAAACTGTAGTGAAGATGCTAGAAACTGAAGCAGATCACTCCATACTCAAGACATTTCCTAGTATCCAGCTTACTCCTGAGAGTTATGAAGCAGCCAGACGCCTCAAATTCCTTCTGCTCATCAAGGATAAAGAATTCTATGTCCTTGATGCCCTATTTCGAACCAGATCAATTGATACCCTCAAGGCAGAAGAAGCCACTTTGCTCAACATCTTTACTGTCTCCTCCATAGCTGAGTTGAGGGACACTTATCGCCCTGATATCCTAGCCATGGCAAAGTATGAAACCAAAGAACTCCAGATCGATCTCAGATCGATATATGAAAAGGCGAAGATGCTGGAGTTCTATGACAGCATTGATGAGGAAGTGGTTGAAGAAGTTGAAAGAATTGAAGAAGGACCTTCAGAAGCTCACCAACCGGGTGCAGCAACACAAGAGCCAGAAGCAGATCAGCATATGGCTGATGCTGCAGAACAGATCGTGGAACCCACTGCACAGGCTGAGGGGGAACCAGCCAAGATAAGCAAGATCAAAATTGTAGTGGTGGATTATCCACAAGAGGAGACTGAGCCAGCTGGACAGAGGGTTGGTGGTAAACTCACAGATGATATATATACCCCTGCTGTCGCAGCAACGATGGAAGAATTGGTAGAGTCAACCAACTTAGAGGATATATTGATGACCCAACATCAATCCCTATCCAACGAACAAGTGAAGGATTTAATTTCCATCAAAGTGGATAAGTACATGTATGGGACACTCTCCACAGTACAAGACCAGGCCACTCAAATTCTCACAGACTTTAACAACCATCTGAAGTCCCACGTTGACCAGGTGGACTTAGATTTGAGAAGAATATGTAGATTGAAGCTTGAGGAGTTGAGAAAGAAGAAGGAACAAATCGATCAGACACTGATGACTATGGAACTAAAAATCCAAGAAATGTACAAAATAGTCACAGAGTTCGCGAAGAAAGGAAAGGACATGGTTCATACCATTGTCAAAGAACAGACGGATGGGATTGCTGGTGATGTGATCAAAGAATCCAATGCAGAAACCAGATCACTATTCAGAAAGTTTGAAAATGAAGGGAAAACTTTTGTGGAAAGGAAGCTGAGCGAACTGCGCTATCCTACAAAGACCTTGATTGATTCATATTTTGACGAGATTGGGATAATCAAAGAAGAACAAGAGCATATTACTGCCAATCTGGTCAACGCCAAAGCCTCACTGGAAAAGAAGATCGATGACTCTAACTTGAACATCAATTCCCTGCTTACACACAAGATAGACTCAGAGAAACAGATGAAGGACATGAAGGAAGAGATCACCTCCCTTAGGGCACTCATCAACATGTGCATTGATGATGTCGAAAAGGGGGAAGGATCTAAGAAAGGAAAAGAGAAAATGGCTGCAATCAAAGGCAAGGGTCAATCTAGTGCCATGGAAGAAAAGAAAGAAGCTCAACCTGAGCAGCTGACTGCACCAGATCGACCAAGCCTATTAACTGCTCAAATTCAGAAGGAATCATCATCAAGCAGATCGAGTCACTCTCAACTGTTAAAGAGGAAGAAACGATCTGGATCTGGTTGGTTCTCATATGCTCCTATCAAGACAAACAAAACAAAAGAAGGAGAGACCAACTGGGTCCCAGAAAATTTGAAGAATGGTTGGGAGGGACTCA
This sequence comes from Leonotis leonurus, assembly GCA_026898415.1. Taxonomy (NCBI): domain Eukaryota; kingdom Viridiplantae; phylum Streptophyta; class Magnoliopsida; order Lamiales; family Lamiaceae; genus Leonotis; species Leonotis leonurus. Next base: position 98,589 of record JAPKLX010000337.1, on the reverse strand, counting down.
AATACGGATTTATAATGTGTCGCTACTTTATCAGAGAACCTGCATACTGCGAGGGCACACCCAATGAGGCATTTAATCTCTACCTAGACATGAATGATGCAAAGGACCTGGTGCAGGAAATAAGAGAAGCAGTTGCAGAAGCTCAAGTCACCATCACTGCACCAGAAAGAGAGTTTAGAGAATGCCCAGAAATTCCTGGCACTAAGCTTCCAGATAAGACATATTTGCTCAACTTCATAAACCAGCTTGCTGAGAACAGAGGATATAAGATAGATGTTGAGGATCCGGACTACATAAGAGTTAGGGAAGGAGTGTATGAGAGTGTGCGGCTTATATCTGACGAGACAAGGGCCAAAATGAAGAAGCAACAGGAAGAGAGGAGGAAGAGCAGATAGTTACTCACTTTCATATCTTTTACTATCTGTAATTCTTATTGTTGATGATCTGTAAACTTAATTTGCCCTTATCAATGAAGATCATTCTAGTTTCTGATGACAACTTCTTATTGTCCAGAACATATACAAACTGCTAATCAATCGTTATAACCTAATAACGAAAACTAATCAATCTGGCCATCAAACCAGATCACTCTTAATAAGTTATTAGGATGTTATTGTAAAGTGTGGTTTCGACATCATCAAAAAGGGGGAAATTGTTGGGAACCCTAAAGTATTTTAGTTTTGATGATGATCTCTCGAAACACACTTATGTCTTTCTAGAGCTAAACTGTTCTACGTGTCAACAAATCACTACATATAAAGTGAAATCTGATAGAAAACAGATAAGGAGATGACTTGGCATGTAAAGGAATTATCCTTATAGAAGTCATTTCAATAATAGTATAGGATGAAGGACAAGTCTTTCGCCAAGAAGAAATCGATCTGTTGTAATAGACAGCAACCAGATCACCAACCAGATCGATATCTACAGCGAAGCACCAGATCGATAGAATCATCAAACCACCAGATGACATCATTCTACACGTCATATCCTCTTGCCACGTCAAAATTGAAGTCCATCCAACAGGGTTTAGAAAGAGAATCCACGATTGACACAAGGAAGGAAAGTAACCGTTAGCGATCTGCTTTCCATACTTAGAGGTTTGAGTCAACGTTTCTACAAGGCAAGAACAGATATGATGGATATCACTGATTGGCAATCCACAATTGATCTCACGCCAATCAACAACGGATAGAATTTTAAATTCAATGCCTATATATTTGAAGGTCAAAGTCTGGAGACATACACGTGCGCTACATCGACAATCTACTCTCAAGCAAATCTCTGAACCAGACTAAGAGTTTCAAACAACCTGTGCTTCTAAATCACACCAACCCAACCTCGATTCAAGTCAGTCTTATCGAGAGGAAGGAGATCACCCTGCTAGGTAGTAGTTTTCTAGTGGTAACGTAGAGGTAATCTGTTGTAAAGGGACACGACCCTTACTTCGTGCATAAGTATCATTCTAGCTTTGACTGGTACTTGTGACTCGTTCTCCACAAGTATAAAGAAGAAGAGTATCCTAGTAGTGGATAATCTGGTCTAGTTTTGACCAGATCGTGGACGTAGGGATTTCCCGAACCACTTTAAACAACTGTGTTATTTATATTTCTGCATATTTACTTTCAGTTGTTTATTATTCTAACTCTCTGCACTATCATATAGTCTGCATCTCTAATCAATATACTTTAACGATCTGATTAATCATTAAGGTTTTCAATACAAGAGCACTCATTAAATCCACCATATTTCCGCACACACAATACTTAGAAAGTAATAAGATCACTCTTATTATTGTCTAAGTGTTTACACTAGAGAGCAACCTGCTTGGACTGATCTGGTATCGATCTGCAGATCAATCTGGTTAGTCATCTGTCGAGCAATTTCTTATTTAAGAATAGCTTGAACTCTCTAATAAATAACCAAGTAAACTGAAAAGTTTGTATTTGGTGTATGCCCCCCCCCCCCCATACACCAAACCTTGCTCTTTCGGGACCAACAGAACAATTGTACGAAACAAAGCACGATTGGTGGCTCAAGGGTATACTCAAGTTGAAGGAGTGGATTTTGATGATACGTTTGCCTTAGTCGCAAGAATTGAATCCATTCGGTTGTTGATTGCTATTGCATGTCATCTCAACATCAGTCTATATCAGATGGATGTGAAGGCGGCATTTCTCAACGGCGAACTAAAGGAGGAAGTCTATGTTGAACAACCGAAAGTGTTTGAGGATCCACACAAGCCTGACTATGTCTTTCGACTGAAGAAAGCACTATATGGTCTTAAACAGGCACCACGTGCTTGGTATGAATATCTCACAAACTTCCTTCTCAAATACGGGTTTGTGAGAGGCGGTGTGGACCGAACATTGTTTATCAAAAGGGAAGATCAACACATTCTTATTACTCAAATCTATGTTGATGATATGATTGTCGGTTCCACCTCACGTAACATGCTTAATGATTTTTCAGGTACAATGTCTACAAGATTTGAGATGAGCATGTTGGGAGAACTCACTTACTTCCTAGGACTTCAAGTAAAACAAGGACAAGATGGCGTCTTCATCTCTCAAAGCAAGTATGCCAAAGAGATGATAAAGCGTTTTAACCTTGAAGGAGCCAAACACATGAAAACCCCAATGGGCTCTACGGAAAAGTTGACTAAAGATGATGCTGGAGAGGATGTTGACCCAATACTCTACAGATCCATGATAGGGAGTCTGTTGTATCTAACATCCACCCGTCGAGATCTGATGTTTAGTGTATGTGTATGTGCTAGGTATCAAGCTAAACCCAAGGTATCCCATATTAAAGTTGTCAAGAGAATCATTAGGTATGTTGCTGGAACATTAGATTTAGGAATTTTTTTCTCTAAACACATGAATATGAGCTTAATAGGGTTTAGTGATTCTGATTGGGCTGGAGATGTGGATGATAGGAGGTTGTTTTTACCTTGGAAACAATATCGTGTCATGGCATAGTCGTAAGCAAAACTGTGTTTCCTTATCCACTGCTGAGTCTAAATATGTTGCAGCAGGCAGTTGTTGCACACAACTACTGTGGCTCAAACAAATGCTTAGTGATTATGGCCTAGATAACAATGACCTGGTTGTGTACTGTGACAATATGAGTGCTATAAACATTTCCAAAAATCATGTTCAACACTAAAGAACAAAGCATATTGACATAAGACACCATTTCATTAGAGATCTAGTGGAACAAGATGTGATTAAGCTTGAGTATGTGAAAATGGAAAACCAAGTTGCTGACATTTTTACAAAACCGTTGGATCATGAGAGATTCGTACACTTACAAAAATCTCTTGGTCTTTGTTATTATCATTGATTTGTTATGTTGTGCTACACCCATATTCATATCATTGTTATCTATATCAAGGGTGTAGCTTGTGTGTCTGACTTGCTAGCATAATATCTCAGTCAACATGATCTGTCTACGGTCGCCTGGTATTTTTTATGTATATATTTTTAAGTATTGGTGTGGTCAACAATCCAAGTAGTTTGGGGGGCACGACATTCGCTGCGATGATGCAACCTTACAAAAGGATTGCAACTGCGATTACTTTTAAGGGCGAAAGGCTAGGGGAACGGCGTTCGCTGCGATGATGCACTCTACGCTCACTAATCCTTGGATTCTTGTAGTTTTGTACTTATTTTCTATTTTAACCAAGTGACTGTTGCAGAGATGTTGACACAACAAAGCAAGTTAGACTGGATTGTTTCCTTAAATGTTGTTCGCTCAAAATTTTTTATCTCAACATCAGCCTTTTGTGTTTTCCGTAACACGTACTTTAGCAATTGGCCTCCACAGCACTTATTTCTCTCTTGTTAGTGGGTTATGATTGTCGAGTAACGTGTTCTAGGGTTTGTCAGGATGAATGTGAAGTGTCACAACACTTTTGAGTTGAACCGTCGCCAGACTGTTCATTTCATAATTGTCTTTTCTGCCAGAGCAGTCACCTCTTCACACGAAACCCTAAAAACCCTATTCTCTATCTTCCATATCTACACATTCTTCAAAACTGATTCAGTTTCTCTTTTTCGCCTCCTATACTTACACCAAAACACCAGTCATCTTCCCTCACTCACACCTTTCATTTTCCAAAATTCTTGAACATTTATCTTCTCTCGCACACAAAAATGGCTACTCCACCGACCCCCGATGTTACCGCACTTCTACAAGCTCTCCTAGCCTCCAACCCTACTCTTCTACAGGCGTTACAACCCAGAACTGCATCACCACCAACAGCCGACGCTTCGTTAGTTCCCGACGAAGCTCCAACAGTTCCAGTGGACACTCCGCTCGTTACGAGGGAACCTGTTCCTATGCTAGTTCCAGTGGAAACCCCTCTGGAAGAAGTCACTACTGCTCCCTCTCCAGTCGTTCCCGCGGTCATCCCTGACGTACCCTCGGTGGTTGCCACTCCTACACCACCAGTTACGACAGTTGCATTGGTTGAACCCACTCAGCCGTCACTACCATCAAGATCATCGTCTCCAGCACCTGCTCTTGTTCGAAAGCCCACTACTCGGGGATCCCGACTATCCAAGAAGTCTAAGGGACCCATCCCCACTATTGTCGTTCAAGATGACAGTGAAGACGAAGTCTCTTCAGCTCCAAAACGCCCGCGACTTCTCTCTGCGTTCGATGTCAAAGTTGAACCGACTTCATCCGCCACTCTCACTGCCAAGGGCAAACAGGCAGCGCAGATTTCAGAGTTCTCTGATGCTCCTGACCTCCCGTTGGATGCTGAACAAGCTGTTAGTCTCCAATTTTACGATGAAGTGGCGGCGGTTAAATGGAAACGGCTTCGCAACATTCCCTGTGTAAGTGAGCGCACTGCTGATGAGACCACGTTTGAAGAAAATAATTTGCTGTCCTTCTTCCGATCCAGAGGGTTGTTGGGTATGGTCTTTGAACTTCCTTCCCTACTTAAAAATGTTGTGCGTCATTTCTATTGCAATCTCCATCGCTCTTTTGGTGATCGCTCTTCTCAAAGATTTGGTAAAGTATATCTCTACAATACCATCTTTGATTTTACGGCGGAGTCCATCAACACTGAATTGTTGAGAGCAACATTGTGCCCAATCTTGACGATGTTGCAACGCTGATCACGGGAGGCAAACGGTCAAAGTGGGTCCAACCTATGAAGTCTTCCTGCCTGACGCATCTGTACTCCGTTCTACACAGAGTTCTTACCTACAATTGGATAGTCTCATCCAATGTTACTGTGGTAACACAGCAACATGGGATGTTACTCTATCTAATTGGGCTCAACAAACCGTACAATATGGGTCATATCATTTTTGATCAGCTCGTCGCTCTCTCCGTCAAACCACAGATCACATCTCTTCCATTCCCCTCTCTTATATGCAGGATCTTAGAGCACCAAGGCTTCACGTCAATTGCCCGGAGTCATGGGGCTACGCCTACCCCGGTGTATGCAATCCATCCCTCCCTCTTCAGCAAGAGCAAGGTCTCTGACTTACCCTGGCACAATCCTGATTCTCCCGCTCCTGGTTCCTCCGATATTCATCTGCCACCACAGACTGTACAGCAGTTAATTGGTGCTTTGTCTACCTTAGCTGCCCTTGTTCCTGCCCTCCACAACAAGGGGGAGAACCAGCAGCCACAGCCGCAGGGGGAGAACCAGCAACAGGAGAAGGAGGAGACGCAGAGGAGGAAGAAGAAGATAGTAAGGGAGAGGAGACTGATGATGGAAATGAGCAACTGTGATTGATGACCGTGTGTGGTCAAAAACATTAACAATTTTTTGTTGTGTGGTGTGGGATGACAAAACAAACAATTTAGGTTTTTACGTCTTTTATTTTTGTATGTGATGGATGATGGACAATTTCTTCATGCAGCTTGTTTTTTTGTTTGAATGGATCATTTGTGCTGCCATACATGTGCCTATGTCTGTGTTTGTTATTCTGTCAATATCATTGTTCTTTGCTGCAGGTAACAATTTAGGGGGAGCTCTCTCGAGAAGTAAAGGGTGTTGTGAAGAAGGCACAAAAATAGGGGGAGTTTGTTAGGTATTTTTTAAGTCTGATGTTATTTGGAATGTTGACCTAACATGTGTGTTTTTGTGTTTCTTCACAGGAATGTTGTTGTTGACCTCAGCATCCAAACCCACAGCCACATGGAAAGCTGACTTGGCGTCTCTTGAAAGACACGCGAAGACTTGGAGGTTATGAAAAACTAGGGAGAAGACCGAGTCACGCTAAGGCGGTTGAGAATCTTATGCTGAAGTGGAATTTTGTTCCACAAATCTCGGAGTCAACAACTGACTGAAGTAGTTCCACAATTCCAGGCGGATTTGCGGAGCACAACAAACTGCGAGAATGGTGGAGACATGGGCCGTATAGTTGCTACATTTATGGATCCAAGCCAGTATAATCTATCTATAAGTACTCGTGATATTCATTCATTAGTTAGATGTACTTTTGCAGATTAATTTCGTAGTTTTGATTGTGTATGCTCTTAGCTCGTAAGAACATACATTTAGTATTTTAGTATTAGTGTTGATGTTATTGTGGTTCTAAACATTGTAATAGCACAACACTTGTTTTGATTATTCTTTTTGGCCGTAAGGCTTCCGTGTAGGTTATTAATTGATAACCTACGCAAAAATTATCTCGTGTCTTCTACTTTAGCTTCCGCAAATTTTGACTTAGAGTAGTTGATACACTTTCAGGTTCACATTTTCATGTTAATCTGATCAACCAGATTGAGTGACCTATGAACAGATCATGTGCTTGCTACAAGTGTTTGGTCTGCTTTTTCAGACGATAGGCTATCTAACCAGATGACTTCTATAGGATATAATCCTTTACAGATTACGTCATCGGCTAACCTGGTCTAATTACTTGTTCTCTATCAAATTCACTTTATAATTATAGTGATTTGGTATATGTAGAACAAGTTGAATCTAGCAAACATAAGACAAATCTAAATGTGTTTCGAAAGAACATCATCAAAACTAAATTTTGTGAAGGGTTCCCAACACGACAACAGTAGATAAACTAACCAAATTATTATCGAATCTTCATCCTCAATTTTGATGTCAATATTATCAAATTCCAAAAGAACAATGATAATTTATCTAGATGCTCCTAAATCAATTGACACTCATGCATTCATAAATTGAGTAGGTGTTTCTTAAAAACAACTTGTTGTTAACCATTTCGTTTGGTAGAGCAACTGCAGTTTTAACCACAACCCCACAGTTTACTCTTTTGTGGCCACCTCGGTTATAAAATCATATGTGAGACACAATGTAATGAATATGTGCCTTCTCCTCGAGTGTAGTAATCTCAGCATTTTTTGGTCTCCCCCTACTTCATCACTGGCGCTCAGATCATTTGTTGCTTTAAAGAGTCCAAGTGTTGATTTTTCACAGGTTGGAACTATTTGTTCCCGAGAACTTATCAATTTTCATGATGAATCCATACATCTTCTTACACAGATATGTGGAAGAAAATAGACTCAAAAGCTTTGATACTATTTTTTCGAAACTGGGTACCCAGATGTGAAGAAATTAAAACGCAAATGATTAAAAAAAGAACTAACAGAAAACACAATGTATAGTGGTTCATTAACGATGTGTGAAATACGTACTCTCGGAGGGAAGAAATCTTTTTCACCAGAGAATACATATTAGAACTTACAGAGAAACCTGGTAGGGTTTTCTCACACTATTACAAAGTAAGCATTGATAATAGATTTTGGATGTGTGTATGTAACTATGCACAGTTACAGGTATTTATAGACATAAAATCATAGCCCTAGTTAAAAAGCTCAATAACTTATGCACAATATAACTTATCATTTTTAGACTTCAGACAGGCCAGATGGTAAACCAGGTTGATGAGCAGAACAACTCTATGTAGTACTGAGCACGGATAAAGCGACTCGATATAAGGCTTGCTTCCATAATAGCAGCTTCATTTTACAATCATCAATATGGTCTTGTAACACTAGGTGACCCGCTCACAACATATGATGACATGCTCACACGATCTGCTGAGATAATATTGATTTGTTTTAGACCTAGATGGATAATAACTTGCCCTAGATGCCCTGCGGAACGTTGACCTATCCTAGACGATCTTCTCCAATCGAGCTGCTTGTCTTTAATACACTGGTTGATTTCAATGCATTGCAATACTAGTTGTGATTCCAAGTATGCCTAAGAGTATGTCAATCTGTTGTGATAAATATGGTGCAATGACAAACTCGAATGAACCACGGGCCCATAAGGCAGGTAAACACATTGAGAGGAAGTACAATATCATTTGTGATATAGTGAGACGGGGAAACATTGTGGTGACCAAGATAAAATCGAAGCACAACATAGTCGATCATTTCGCTAAGAGCCTTTAGGCAAGACATTTGTCATGTGATAAGAGAGACTGAGAAGCGTGAAGAAATTTTTTTTAAGTATATGTGAGAGAGATATATTAGATTAGTATTGTATACACCAGAGTATGTTTAAGTATATGTGAGATATTGTTAGGGTTTGTATATTCGAAAGCATGCTTTATGTTTAAGTATTATAAAAACTTATTTTCACATCCATTTAATGAGAATAAATATTTTCATCGGTTTGTGAATTTATTTTATGTCAATTAGTTATTGCAAAAAAAATACATTGTTTACATCCCGAAAAGACTAGAACAACCTTTTTGTGAAATGTTGTGATATTATTTGATGTCTTCTGATCTTAGCCGATAAAATGATGTCAATGCATTTATATTGGTGTGCATGTAATTGTATTCTCCATTGTGTAGTTTCGTTTTGAGATAGGTTCTTCTCTGTGGATAGTGAAGAACAAGGTCTTAGAGATTATTTCTTTCTTAATCTATGTGAATAACATCTAGTATAAATGAATAAATTATGCATTGATTTGATGTATTTGTACGAGAGTTCGTGCAGTCAAAGACCGATGCGAGTTCTAGCCATCTACAAAAAAATCAAATTAAATATCTTGGAGAAGGTATAATACTTAAATATCTGGGAACATGACTTAACTTAATTTTTGTCTATTGTATCTTCATGTTTTTATGTATTATTTATGTGTATTTAAAATTTTATGTTTTTTTGAAATATATGATTTACGACATCTGACGGAAAGGTAGAACCTCTCAGTGGGGTTTCATCACATGCATGATCATTAGATCACAACTGTTCGTAATCACCTCATATTTATCTCGTAATGAATGGCCTTGGCCATGGCGCGCATCGCTTGACTCTCGCCTACGCTTCAAGTCACTTGGGTGCTAATTACTAATGTAGGGTGTGTTATGATTGATCTGATAGAACCCGTATGAAGGGCTCGTAAATCCGCATGATCCACATGTAAAGCAAATCATATAAATAATTAATTCTTAGCAATTAATAAACACATGAAAATATAAAGGCGGAATCTTTATACCTTTTCCTACGCTAATCATTCGGTTGTGGAGAGACGATTTGGATCGTCGACTATGAACATCAATCCTCTCCGATTGAATCTCCTTCGATCTTCATTAATCTCGTTCGATCCAACCTTAGAAATTTCTAACTTATTCTTAATCTGTAGTTTGATTATTGTGTGGGAAATAATCTATCAAACTTTAAAGAAGAGACAGAAATTCAAAAATTAGCGTTTGGAATCCCTACAATTTTTGAAAATTTAGAGAGTATAATCCTCAATTTTGAGTGATTTCTCTAGTGTTGTAGCACACAAAAAAAAAACGCCCACTCCCCTCCTTTTAAAGATATTTTTGGGCTAGGTTAGAGCTTCAAATGTGAAAGGATAACACCCACTAATAATACACTTTAATCTCACTTTATCTCTAACAAATCCATCTTTATCCAAACTAGTATTTTTACCCGTGCAGTTGCACGAGGAATTATCTTTTTTAGTATATAATGTTTTTATTTTAAAATACAAATAATTTTGATAATGTTTAATGAAATAAAACAATCTATTGGGAAACCCATAAATTTATTTATGTTTTGATGATGTTTCTCGAAACTACACTTAGTCATTTCAAGATATCTAAACCCGAGTAATCAATATCATCTCTTAGGGAACATCTTAACTAGAAAAGGAGCAGATTGTTATTTCACAATCTGTATTGTTCTTATAAAGTTTTCCTAGACATATTATTCTTACAGTTGGCTCATGTTAAGAACATATCGTTTTCTATGAAAATAACGATATGTCCTTCATACATTGCAGCCCACTGTCCATTTTCACTGGTCATGGTTTTTAGGTATCATTTTCTCTAGAATAGATGATAAAATATCATAATTGTAAAAAGGAAGTTTGAAGTTTCAAACTTACATATAGGAACAATCTGTCTTTCTAGAATAAACCAATACAGCTACAATGTAAAAGAACAGATGTTGAGAAAAACCATATGTCCTATATGTCAAGCTGTTAGTTTAGAAATATTACTTAGACCATCTCGAAGAAGACAATCTTAAGAGAACAGATCTACTCATCCCAACAGCCCGCTGTAAAACAGCAAATCATTTTTGTAAAAACGATATATCCTTAGCTTTTGTTGCTGTTATCAAAATATGGTTTCAAGAAAGTCAATGGATAATCAAAGTATTAATTGGGTATCAAACCAATTAACATGTGAGACACCTCAACTCACAGATCGTAGAAAACGATCTGTTGAAGCAAAGTCCAGCTAGTTGTTCCTCATAGTAACTATGGTGGACTGCCGACATACCTACATTGTCATAAGTCAACCACGTAGTGTGTTGTCACATAAAAGAGCATATTTTAAGGAAGGAAGTACGAAAATATCAATTTGGATGTACGGTGAATCATTCCAAGTAGGCAAAACACTGGAGAAACGTGTGAAAGGTGGAACAAGTCACATTACAGGCGGCGCGTGTAACATCAACACTGCCATGCATTTAATGCAGCCATTAATGCAACGGAGAAGGACACTTCTCTCTCTAACGAATAGTTCCAACCATGGTTCTATAAATACCACCTTCACTTCCAAAATTGAGCATGAGAATTCAAACATTCAAATCTACCATTACTCTGCTCAAATTTCTTCAAGCTCTCAACATTCAAAACACTCCATCACCAACCTAGAATTTTCTCGAGTGTTTACTTTGGTTGAAGAATATACTTCTGGAAACTTGTTTTACAAAACCAAAGTTAGGATCTAGTTTTGATCCAGTTGTAACCCTAGATAATAGTTCTCTATCTTTAAAAATAAGAAGTGTAATCACAAGAAATTATTTAGTTTTGATAATTCTTGTGGCTCGTACTTAATGAGTAAAAAGAAAGGAGAAAGTTTAGTGGATTATCGATCTAGTTCTTGATCGAGCCGTGGACTTAGGAAAAGTTTATTCCGAACCACGTTAACTACTTGCGTTCTTTAATTTTTTGTTTACTTCATTCATTATCTTCTTCATACTCTTACATAAAACTGTTGGTTTAAGATTTTGAGTAAAGAAAACGTTTTTCATTAAACAAGAGCATTAACCACCGAATTCCGCACACAACATAAATTGAGTATAACTTATAAAGTTACTCTTAATCTTTGTTTTTCACAACATAAGGTTAAACTTGAGTAAGATTAATTCTTCCTAACAAGAAGAGTTTAACTTACTACCCAAGCTATCTTAAATATTAAGTGTGCTTAAACCTTATTACTTAATCAAAAACAAGAAAACCCTAAAAGTTTGAATTGGTGTACTCCCTCCCCCCCTCCCCCCAATACACTAATCTTGCTCTTTCGGGACCAACAAGTGGTATCAAAGCAGTGGTCCATTTTTGCCATTATTTTTATTTCACAAGAGTTAACCTCTGTGTGGTCATATTGGATAGATCTAGGAAAACGTTTTCACAGCATAAAACACTTGCATTAAACTAATCATCTACTTGTCATGGAAGGACAGATGTGCCTAAGAGCTCAACACATTAAGATGTGGAAGGTCATCACAGATGGACCTATCAAAATCATGAACAAAGGCAATGCAGAAATCAAAGATGGAACTGGACCTACTCCATCTTTGATAATAGTTGAAAGGGAGAAAAGCATAGACGAATACACTGTTGAAGAGAGAAAAGAAGCTGGACTCGATGACTATGCCAAAGGACTAATTTCAAGCACAGTTAGAGGCATTTACTTGGCCAAAATAAGACATCTCCAAACAGCAAAAGAGATGTGGGATGTGCTAAAGGAAATCAGTCTTGGATCAGGCATAATTCAGGAAAACAAGTTGTCTATCGCATGCAACAAATTTGAGGAATTTAAAATGAAGTCGAGAGAGACCATTGCTCAAATGAAGAACAGGTTCACTGAAGTTCTCATTGAGATTGCAATGATTGACAAGAACAAATATTCTCAACGAGAGAAGAATTTGAAAGTCATTCGTGCTCTACCTGTTGTAGAAGTGCCACAGCAAGGGGGAACTTCACATGTTAAATGCTCACAACCACCTGTTGATGAACAACATGACCCTCAATCTTTCTCTACACAAGATCAACAACCATCTGCTCCAGATATGAGCATCGAAATTTCAAATAGTAATCTAAATGCTGACAATCTTTTTGATTTTCCTATCACAGATCATCCCGAATTTGAAAATCCACTTGATGAACTAGAAATCGAAGTATCATAAGAAGAAATGAAAAGGCGAAGAAAATGAGTAGATAGTCATCTAAACGAACGCATTGTTGGGAACCCAGATGATAGAGTAAAGACACGAAGAATGCATGGAGGAAGTGTACTGCTTAGTTGCTATTTATCTCACACTGAACTTAGAGATGTTAATGAAGCCTTACAAGATGCAGATTAGACCAATGCCATGCAAGAAGAGCTGAATGAATTTAAAAGAAATGGAGTATGGTACTTAGTTAATAGACATGCATCAAGGAGTCATTGGAGTAAAATGGATCTTCAAAAACAAGAGGGATGAAACAGGAGAAGTTGTAAGAAACAAAGCTCGATTGGTCGCAAAGGGAAATTTCCAACAGTAAGAAATTGACTTTGATGAGGCATTTGCACCTGTGGCACGACTAGAAGCTATTCGATTATTTCTCGCTTATGCAGTCTATCAACGATTCAAGGTGTTTCAAATGGACGTAAAGAGTACATTTCTCAATAGAATATTAGAAGAAGAATTCTATTTGGAACAGCCACCTGGATTTGAAGTTGAAGATGAAAACAAGGTGTACAGATTGGTCAAAGCAGTTTATGGACTAAAACAAGCTCCTCGAGCTTGGTATGAGACTTTATTCACCTTCTTGCTACAATCAGGGTTCAAACGAGGCTCAGTGGATAAAAAACACTCTTCACCATCGAAGTCCAAGATTATATCCTTTTAGTTCAAATATATGTTGATGATATTATCTTTGGATCTAAATCTGAATTCCTTTGTAACAAATTTAGCAAGCTTATGCAGGATAAGTACAAGATGTCAATGATGGAGAAATGAACTTCTTTCTAGGACTACAAGTCAAACAATTTGCTGATGGGATTCTAATCAATCAGTTCAAATACATCAACGATCTCATCACAAAGTTTGGAGTAAAGGATAGCAAACCAGTAAAAATCCCTATGCAAACAAATTGACAAATTGGTCCTGATGCTCTTGGAAAAGCAGCAGATATAAAACAGTATCGTGGTATTATCATATCATTATTATATCTAACTGCTAGTCGACCTGATATTACATTTGTTGTTGGTGTTTGTACTAGGTATCAAGCTAATCCAAGAGAGTCTCACATGGAAGCGGCCAAAAGAATTCTACTATATCTCAAAGGAACAACTAAGATAGGTTTATGGTATCCATGTGATGATAATTATGAACTAACTGGATATTCTGATTCTGACTATGCAGGTTGCAAGCTTGATAGAAAATCTACATCTGGGACTTGTCAATTTCTTGGAAGCAAGCTCATTTCTTGGTTTTCTGAAAAACAAACTTCGGTTGCAACCTCAACAATAGAAGTAGAATACATGGCAGCAGGGAGCTGTACAATACAAATATTATGGCTTAAACAACAACTAAAGGCCTATGAGGTCTACATGGATACCGTATCTATCTTCCGTGATAGCTCCAGCGCAATAGCCATCACACAAAATCCAGTCCTACACACTGCAAACATGTAGATGTTCGTCATCACTTCATACGCGATCACGTAGAAAAGAAGAATATCAAGATCGAGAAAATCCACATGGATTTACAGCGAGCTGACATTCTCACAAAAGCTCTAGCCGAAGATCGCTTCAAAATACTTTGTGGGAAGTTAGATTAATAAACCTAGTCGAAAATGGTAAAAATGTTGACAACAGATAGTTATTGGTAAAAACCATCTGTTGCAATACAATTATTTATTATCTAGTTGTATTAGTCCATTTCACATATTCATCCAATACTACAGCTGGTTAGTCTACAAGTAATATGAAAATTAAATAACAGCTAGTTGTACTAACACTTCTATCAACAGCGAGCTGTTAAAAAGGGACAAAAGAAAATAGCAGATCGATTTTGAGGATAAAACAATTTGCTAGGCATCAATCAAGGAGGAATCAAAATAGAATCATAAATATCATTTATTTCTCTAACTCTTTTCATATTTATGTCTCATGATTATCTCTTATGTCCATTAATTGAGATATTAATTATTTAATAATGTCAAAAGTCCTATTTGTCAGTAAAAGTAAGGGAAAAAGGGAGATCATTTAATGAAACACACCTCGGTACTAGCATCGAGGCAATGATGTGACATCTGGGGAGACACGAAATGATGGCGTGTGTAACTCAATCGAATTTGGGCGTCAAATGATTAAATCAGGGAGTAATCACAACCGTTGATTGCCATTACTTTTAATTTCTTTAATTGTGCCCGTGCATTGCTTGCCTCTATATATCTGAGTGTTTGACTGTGTTCATTTCTACACTCTCAAATTCTCTTACAAAACTTAAAGAAACCGCTGTTGGGAACCCTAAGATATTTAGTGTTGATGATGATCTCTCGAAACACACTTAGCTGTTTTATAGCTTAAACTGTTCTACGTGTAAAAACAGATCACTAGAGATAAAGTGAATCTTGTTTTGGAACAGATTAGGAGATGACTTGAAATGTAAAGGAAATATCCCTATAGAAGTCAATCTCAACATAGAATAGGATGAAAGTCAAGGTTTTACGCCAAAAGGAATCGATCTGCTGTAACAGACAGTGACCAGATCGATACCTACAGCGAGGAACCAGAACGATTGAGTCATCAATCCACCAGCTGACATCATCCTACACATCACATGCTCTTGCCACGTCAAGATCAAAGTCCATCCAACTGGGATTGGAAAGAAGATCTTAGGTTAACACATAAAAGGAAAGAGACCGTTAGCAATCTGCTTTCCATAACTCAATGATTGAGTCAACCTTTCCTATATGGCAAGAATAGATATGATGGAAACCATTGATTGGCAATATACCATCTATCTCACGCCAATCAACAAACGGCTAGAATTTCAAATTCAATGCCTATATAGTTGAAGCTAGAGATCTGGAGAAAGTTAGAGAATACACGTGAACTATACTGCTGTTATACCTTCAAGCAATCTGCTATCCAGACTTAGAGCTTCAACATCTTGTGATTCTATATCACACCAACCACCTCGATTCAAGTCTATCTTGTCGAGAGAAAGGAGATCACCCTGCTAGCTAGTAGTTTTCTAGTGGTAACGTAGAGGTAATCTGTTGTAAAGGGACACGACCCTTATTTCGTGCATAAGTATCTCTCTAGTTTTGATTGAAACTTGTGACTCGTTCTTCACGAGTATAAAGAAGCAGAGTATCCTAGTAGTGGATAATCTGGTCTAGTTTTGACCAGATCGTGGACGTAGGGATTTCCCGAACCACGTTAAACAACTGTGTGCTTTACATTTCTGCATTCTTTATTTTTCAGTTGTTTATTATTCTAACTCTCTGCACTATCATTCATCTGCATCTCAATCAATTTCCTTAACATTCTAGATTATTACTAAGGTTTTCTAAACAAGGGCAATCACTATTCCACCATTATTCCGCACTCACTCAACATTCAGAAAGTAATAAGATCACTCTTATTATTAGCTAAGTGTTTACACTAAGAGAGTAATCTGGTTGGACTAAACTGCTATCGATCTGCATATCGATCTGTCTAGCCATCTTCGAGCAATTTCTTATACAGAATAGCTTGAACTCTCTCACAACTTGTCAAGTAAACTGAAAAGTTTGTATTTGGTGTATTCCCCCCCCCATACACCAAACCTTGCTCTTTCGGGACCAACAACCGCCATTGTTTCCTTACAATCTTTTCTCTGGAAAATCACTTTAACGCACAGTCACTCTCTAAACCGCTCTTGTCTCATCCGAGATCATCTGCACACTTTCATAAACTCCCTCTCTGACCTTGATATAATCTGGGTCTTCAGCATCGATCTTGTACCCCCTGTTTTCAGCAAGTTGATTTATGAAGTTCAGCAGGTAGGTTTTGTCAGGGATTTTAGTGCCAGAGATGTCTGGGCATTCTCTGTATTCTCTATCTGGTGCAGTGATAGTGATCTGGGCCTCTGCAGCTGCTGCTCTTATGGCCTGGACCAAATCTTTTGCGTCGTTCATGTCCAGATACAGGTTGAAAGCTTCATGAGCAGTGCCCTCGTAGTATATAGGTTCTTTTATAAAGTAGCGGCACATTATGAAACCATACTTCAGCCCTTCCCATCCTTCCTTCAGATTGTCTGGCACCCAGCTGGTTTCTCCTTCTTTGGGTTTCTTGGTCTTGATAGGTGCAGTGAAGGACCAATCTGATCCAGACTTCTTCTTTTTCTTCTTCAGTGGCTGGGATTGACTTGATCTGCTTGATTGAGATTTAGATGGCATCATGAATTGAGCAGATGGTTGACTTGGTTGATCTGATTGTGCTGGTTGCTCAAGTTGAACATCTGTTCTTTCTCCAACAGCACCAGATTGACTTTTTCCTTTTCCTCCAGCTTCTCTCTCTTTCCTCTTCCTAGATCTTTCCCCCTTTTCGACATCATCAATATAGATTTTGATGAGTGCCTTAAGGGAGGTGATCTCCTCCTTCATCTCATTCATCTCCTTTTCAGAATCCATCTTGTAGTTGAGCAGAGATGTGATATTGGAGTTGGATTCATCAATCTTTTGCTCCATAGATGATTTTGCACTGGTGAGATCAGCAGTGTAGTTCTCTTGATCTTCTTTGATCGCCCCAATCTCATCTATGTATGTGTCGATCATTGCCTTAGAGGGGTATCTCAGATAGCGCAACTTTCTCTCCACAAAGTTCACCCCTTCATCTTCAAATTTTCTGAGTTGTGATCGGATTTCAATCTTTGCTGCCTTGATCACTTCCTTAGTAATTCCATCAGTCTGGTCTTTAACTATGGCATGAACCAGGTCTTTCTCTTTCTTGGCAAACTCTGTAAAAATTTTGTACATCTCTTGGACTTTAATCTCCATTGTTGACAGAGTTTGATCAATCTGCTCTTTCCTCTGCTCAGCAGCAGACCTGTCATCATCTAATTTCTTGTTGAGCTCTTCCAGCTTCATTCTGCACACTATCCTCAAGTCGGAGCCCACCTGGTCTACATGAGATTTCAGACTGTTGTTAAATTCTGTGAGAATTCTGGTGGCCTGGTCCTGGACAGTTGAGAGAGTGTTGTACATGTATTTGTCCACTTTGAGGGAGATTAAATCCTTGACTTGTGCATTGGATAGAGATTGATGCTGAGTCATCAAGATCTCTTCCAGATTTGTTGTCTCCACAAATTCGTCCATGGTTGCTGCGACAGAGGGGGTATAGATGTCATCTGTTAATTTGTCTCCCACCCTCTGTCCAGCAGGTAGATCTGCTTCTCTGGTGTAATTATCCACCTCAATCTGGATAGATCCTTTGCTTTTCTGGGCTGGTCCCTCCTCAGGCTGTGTAGTTTTCTCAGCTGTTTCTGCAGCTGGCATTGCTTGATCAGCAGCATCAACCTGTTGCTGAGCTGGTTCTGGTTCTGCTGCACCCTGTTGGTGAGCTTCATCTATTTGTTCCTCTTCATCTACCACACTTTCAAAGAAGTGTAACAGCCCTTCTTTCTCATATAACGACCTCAGATCGATCTGTAATTTCTGGGCTTCATGTTGTGCACTGGCAAGAATGCTTTGCAGATAGGTATCTCTCAACTCTGAAACAGAGGAAACTTCGAAGATATTTAAAAGTATAACTTCTTCTTCCTTGAGTGTAGAGATCGATCTGGTCTTGAGCAGTGCATCAAGGACATAGAATTCCTTGTCCTTAATGAGAAGAAGCAGTTTCAGTCGCTTAGCAGCATCATAGCTTTCTGGAGTTAGCTGTATGCCAGGAAATGATTTAATAACTGAGTGATCTGCTTCTGCTTCCAGTAGCTTCACCACAATTTCAGCCTTTTTCTTCTCCTCATCCTCATCGGAGGATTCATCTTCTTCCTCTTCTTCCTCATCAATCTGCTCTAATTGTTCAGCAGATAATGGACTAGCTGTGTGGGCAGGAGAAAAGTCCTTTTCTTGATTTGGGCCAAAAGAGGAGATGGGGACAACTTCCTCTGGTGGACCCCCAATCAGAATATCCTCATCCTCAACCTCCTGTTGAGGGATAGGTGTATCTGTAATAGCAGGTTACTTAACCTGGACCTCTTCCACTGGTTCAGAGATTTTGTGTAATCTTCTCCTCTTGAGTTTTGGTTGTTGAGCAGCTGTCGAAGCATTAGTGTCCACTAAGCTTGCTCTTCTTGTTACTCTTTTTCAAGGAGTTCTCTCCACTGGTTTCTCCTTGGTTCAGGGGCAGATGGGGGAATCCAGATTGGATTTGAGCTTCCCATCTCTATCAGTGCATTAGCATGCACTGGATCTGTCACCTTGGCGATCAGATTGGCTATGATTCCCATGGACATCTCGATCTGATGTTGGTCCTTGGGAAATCGCAATCTGTCGTTGAACTCAATCACTTCATCCCATTTGTGTTGTTGGAAAAATGTTTCCAGCATGAAGCTAATCTTTGTGGAATGCCTCAGACTGCTTCTCTTGACTTCAATACCTGGGCTCGCTCCTTTGATAAATGTGATTATTTTTGCCTCCTTCGTTAACAGATCAAATAGAATTCTACTCCAATTAACAGTGAGATTTAGCACCACAGCCATGAGTATCGTGAACTTCTCCGGCGTCACTTGGTCATATGAACCGTTGTGGTTCATGAATATCCGTTGTACAAACTCGAAGACAATCTTGTACTCCGGAGCAAGCAGTCCTCGGTTGAACATTCTGTTAGTGTAGGTTATTGGTACAACCATCACCATCTCGATTGCTTCCTGCAGTTGATCCTCTGTGATATCTCCGAGGTTGATATCTTCATCCTTCATCTTATAGACCTCGTCTATAATGTTCAACACGTTGTAAGTTGTGTTGCTTGTAGTATTTCCCTTGCTTACACGAACGGTGGCCTCGTTCCCACCTTTCTCTCCTTGCCATGTGAGGTAGAAGGTTGCCACTTCCTTCGGCAAGAATTGGAGAGGATGTGTGGTGATAATGTTGTGAAATCCTACAACAAAGATAAAACAATATAGGTGAACACCATTCTTCCATCAATGAAGTATGAGTGTTCAATAGCAGTTTAAGCAATACAGAATGTCAAGTTCCACGGTTCAATATTTGTTCACAGATGTAAGCTTATGGATAAACTTATTTTTCAAGACAGGGCAGTTCACATAAGACAGTTAAGAAGGTGATATAGAACATTTAAGCATGAATAATGGTTAAAAGAGAAACATTTGCATCGCTTAACAACTTGTCTAGTTTATGGAAGCCGTAGTTGTCAATAACGGCATATTGATCTTGATGGATATATTGGTTCAGAAATTTAACTTGCTCGATAAACAGAGTTGATTTGGGAGCCATTTTTAAGAGATAGATTTTTGAAAGGTTTAAAGGAGTTAGGAAATGGTGGAAAAATTTGCTAAGTGTTTGTCGAAGAAGAAGAGTGTAGGTAGTAATCAAACAGTCGAACATATATATATAGATAAATGATAAACGGTGCAGAAAAAAAAATTAAGGGATTACATTTATTCTTCCCTTTTTAGTTTTCCCGCTTTTCTGAGTTATAGACTTATAGTCTATTACCGCCTCTACTCTGCGTCTAATACACGTGTTTTGATCCTAGGGTTGCAATGTGGCGCGTGTTAGTTTGAGCCGTCCATTTGCTTCCTTTTTCTTGATTTGGTAAATATCTTCGCGATCACAGTTCTCAAACACAGTACTAATCATCACAAAAATAAAAGATTTGGTATATTATGTCAGAATTTAGACATATAGGCTATGATTAAAATTGATATAATCGCCGTATTTAGATATATTCTGCTGACATTCCCCCTTGACTAAGGAACGTGATAATTAATTATTTTAAATTTAATTTCTACGTGGCTTCTAGTCATCTGTTGTAGTCAATCTCCTTATTAACGATCTGTTGTCACCTCTATCGATCTGTTTATACTACTTTCGATCTTGGACATCGATCTTGTGTGATGATCTGTTGATAATTCCCGGTTGGAATTTTATTCGTCTGTACTTGTATCAATCTGTGCTATGTCAATCTGGTCCTCTCTTCCAGATTAACAATCCTAATTTACCACAAAGCATCTTGAATCTTTCTTCTGGTAATGCTTTAGTAAGAATATCTGCTCTTTGTATTTCAGTGTGTATCTGCTCGATCTGTACATGCTTTCTTTCAACATGATCCCTTATAAAATGATGACTCACATCTACATTTTTGCATCTGGTATGCAAGACAGGATTTTGTGTGATTGCTATAGCACTTGAGCTATCACAGAAAATGAGTATCTCCTTGACATCGATCTCATAGTCCCTGAGTTGTTGCTTTAACCAGAGTATTTGAGAGCAACAACTCCCAGCTGCCATATATTCAGCTTCTGTGGGTATGTGACAACAGATGTCTGCTTCTTTGAGAACCAAGAGATCAGTTTATTTCCTAAAAACTGACATGTACCAGATGTTGATTTTCTGTCAAACTTGCATCCGGCATAATCTGAATCCGTATATCCAGTTAGCTCAAGGTTGTCTTCACAAGGATACCATAATCCAATGTGAGCTGTTCCCTTAAGATATCTTAATATCTTCTTGGCTGCTTCCATGTGAGACTCTTTGGGGTTTGCTTGATATCTTACACATACTCCTACTGCAAATGTAATGTCAGTTCGACTGGCAGTTAGATAGAGTAGTGATTCTATGATCCCTCTGTATTGAGTAATATTTGTTGGTTTTCCCTCTGGGTCAGGATCAATTTTCCCATTGGTCTGCATTGGAATCTTAACAGGTTTACTGTCTCTGACTCCAAACTTAGTCAGCAAATCTTGAGTATACTTTCTGATTTGGATCTGCTTCTTCGAATCCAGGTGGATGTTCCATTTAGAAAGGCACTTTTGACATCCATCTGGTATACCTTGAACCTTTTGTGTGCAGCATATGCTAAGAACAATCTTATTGCTTCTAGTCTAGCTACGGGTGCAAATGTTTCATCAAAATCAATGCCTTCTTGTTGATTATAGCCTTTAGCTACTAATCTGGCTTTGTTTCTGACTACTTCACCATTCTCATCTCGTTTATTTTTGAACACCCATTTTACACCTATTACTCCTTGGTGTTTGGGTCTGTCCACGAGAAACCAGACCTCATTTCTTTTGAACTCATTAAGTTCTTCTTGCATTGTTGTTATCCAATCTGCATCTTGTAATGCTTCATGAGCATCAGATGGTTCAATGCGAAATAAGTAGCAGCTCAACAAGGCACTTTCTCCATGCCTTCTTCTGGTCCTCACACGATCTGATGGGTTCCCAACAATCTGTTCTGGTGGGTGATCTTGTATCCATCTCCTTCTCCTGGTCATCTCTTCATCAGATATCTCTGGATCAGGTTGATCTATTGGTTCCTCAAATTCAGTGTGTGCTGTTGATAAAGCTTGGAATGGATTGTCATCTGCTCCTACTTCTAGATTTAGATTTTCAGGTTGATCATCATCTGTAATGACTGTTTCATTGCTTTCAGTTGGTGATCTGTTTTCATCCAGTTCATGTTGGATTATTCTCTCTTGCTGTATGATTTCATCAGCAATAGGTGGAGTATTGATGTAATATCCCACTAATTTCTAATTATACTTTTAAGTGTTCTAACTATTAAGGGACCTAGGTATGAAGAAATAAGAATTTTAGGAAAAACCTAGAACCTGTTAGGACCTACAATGTTAATTTGGCAGACCGGCAAAGCTTTTAAAAAGGTTTATTTAAAAAATGAGCTTTTCATGCATAAGTCGAAAATATATACATATTATACTCATTGCGTAGAGTTTTTCAAAAGAAAAATATTGGCACTAGGTTTACCCAAAAAGGAGTTCGTATGCAACCGCTACGAATTTTTAAAGTTTAAGCACGTCGTCAAAAAAAATAGTTTTTCCATGCATGACCGAAACTATATCAATATTATAGTCATTGTGTAGAGTATGAAGAAAGGGAGATGTTGACGTTAGGTTTGCCCGAAAAGGAAGTCGTCTGCAGAAGTTACGATGTTTTAAGGTTAAAGCATTAATAATAATATAATAATAATATAATATAATATATTAAAAATAATAAAAAATTAAAATTTTCTCCTATAAATAGGGGAGGAGTCGTGAACTTCCTCCCCACAATTACAGAAGCATTCGCTCCCCTCCCCTCCCCCCCCCACCTCCTTTCCTCTGCTTCTCCTCTCTATTAGTCAAGGTACGTCAGGTTAAGGTCGAAGGTAACATGGAGCTTGACAAAGGTGGCTCAGCCGCCGTCGAGTCTTCGCCGCCATCGTTCCGATACCGTTATCTTCATTCTTTCTCCTCTATTCTCTTCTTCATTCATTGTCCCATTCATGACTATCGGTCTATCAGACGGATAAGGTCCCTTAAGGTTTTAAGTTTCTGACCATAAGATCCGTTACTCTGCCGGATTGAATTTTAGATTTGGATCCCGGTTAAGATCATCATGTCATGATTTATTGCAATATTTCATATTTTTCTAAAGGAAAATATTCATGGTCAATCATTTTTCAATAAAATTTATAGTGCATGTAGAGAAAAAAATATAGGATTTTCTGAAAGAGGTTTCATTAATTTTCATCGGTCCAATTTTCATAGATCTGAAAAAGACTGCGAATCTTCTCGATTAAGCTTCGAGGTAAAGTTGCATATTTTAAAAATGTTTATATATATTCCTATAGGGAATAATGTCCGGAGTATTTTTGCCTTCTTGGCCAAAATCATTTGAAAGTCCGGTTGCTGCCAAATTCATTTATTACGTGATAAAAAGAATAATATTGAGCCTAAAAATTTAGTACTACTTATCTATAGTTCCTTTTGGGAAATTAAAGCCAAAATATATTCCCTATGACTAACAGGTACCTAGAACTGAAATTTGAGCTCATAAGGATTTACGGTTTTCCCGTAATCGAGGAATATCTTCGGTGAAAGGTTGGGGATATATACGTATTTTGAGTTATTAAGCTCTTTTCTTTAAAATGAAAAATGCATGTATCTCTGTTAAAATGTTTTCACGAAGGTATGGACTGTTTAATGCTCTTATCGACCGCCGGGGGTTCTTATTCGGCCTAACACGTCGATTTAAGGACTGTGATCACTTAGTCTCTACTGCGGTGGGTTGATCACCATCGGGTTTTGACTCATGCTATGTTAGGGTGTACGGTTCGCTGAGCCCTATTTGACTGAATGTTTATGATCCGTCGGTGGTAAAAGGCTCGGGACATAACCTATATAAGAGTAACGTCATACCGGGTCATGTTTAATTTATGCACAAATGTTTTGCTTACTTAGAAGTTATTTTTGTTTTAAAACCTTCTAAGGTAAGTATACTGAACAGAGACTATGTTTTTGGTTTTATGAAAAACCCAACTGAGTGCACTAGTACTCACCCCACGTTTTACAAAAAATTTCACAGGCTAAGGAAGCAGCATGATGTGTGTGGCTGAGGAATGGTGTTATTGGGATGACGATTGCTTCATCACGAGAACGGTTTACCGTTCTGTACATAAGAATTTCCGCTGCCATGCTCACGTATGTTATAATATTTACGAAATAATTATCATTCACGTATATGTGTGTGATAATATATATGTTTAAAGTCTAAGATCATTTTCTCATTCCACGAAGGCCTCATCGGCCATTATTAATAAAAGTTCATGTTGTCATATTATCATTGTCCATTACATGCATACACGTGCATAGGAGAGCTTAAAAGTAGTCGGCCCCTCTTGGACGCTCAACTCCTCAACCCCTTGTGTAGTGTTCGAGCGAGTGCCGACCACACTTGGTGAGCTGGGTGAGTGACTCCTTTTGGCGAGCTAGGCTCACTAACCTCCGCCATTGATCGACGGTTCTTATTGGATGATTCGGCCTCTCGAGGATTCTGGATTACCGTTCCTACGAGATGAGCTGTATTATCTCCAACCCCGTCTTTCATATTGGATGATTCGGCCGCTTGGGATTCAGGATTACCATTCCCATGTATCGAGCTGTTTTATCTCCAATTCATTTCATCTTGGATGATTCGGCCGCTTGAGATTCTGGATTACCGCTCCCATGACTCGAGCTGTATTATCTCCAATTCATATCATCTTGGATGATTCGGCCGCTTGGGATTCTGGATTACCGCTCCCATGACTCGAGCTGTATTATCTCCATATTGCATATGATTCATTTTAGATTTATTATTATAGACATTGTCTTTGCATTGGTTAGCTGTTTGTGTTATAAAATGGCATAGTCAAAGTTATAGAGAAGATGTTGTCTGATTTTCAAGGACAACTCTCACTTATATAATGCACACGAACACAATACCCCCTTTCTTCCCCGCTTCTTTTATCCCCGCCCAGTCATGCCCTTGGCGCGTGTGCCGTCCCTCGGGATTTGGGGCGTGACAATTGATCTCTTCATCATCACTTTTTGAGTTCCAGATTAGAATATCTTCTAATAGCAACTCATTCATCTTTCTTGTAGTCATCTGGTTTTCTGTCTGTTTATCATCTGATGGCCTGTACTCAACGATGGACTCATCAAAAATAATATGAGGTGTTACCTCCACAATATGAGAGTTCTTATTGTAGACTCGATATGCTTTGCTGATATCAGAATATCCTAAAAATATTCCAGGATCAGTTTTGCTATTAAAAGTCTTCAATTGAGATTTCCCACTATTATGTATGTAACACAAACAACCGAAAGTGCGAAAGTAAGAGATCTTAGGCTTTCTATTTTTCCAGATCTCATATGGTGTCTTTCCATGTCTGAGTGTAATTGATTATCTGTTTTGAGTATAGCAGGATGTGTAAATAGCTTTTGCCCAGAATTTCTTGGGTAGATTGATAGCATTTAGCATAGTACGGGCTGCTTCTTTTAGTGATCTGTTTCGCCTTTCAACAACTTCATTCTATTGAGGTGTTCTAGCAGCTGAAGTTTGATGAGTGATCCCCATCTTATTGCAGTATGCTTCAATCTTTTGGTTGAGAAATTCTGTTCCTCGATCTGTTCTGATAGTAGCTATATTCACCTCCTTCTGTTTGGTGATCTTGTGTAGAAAATCGGGCAGTTTGGCTAGTGTCTCTTTCTTCTTTAACAGAAAGATGACCCAAGTGAACCTTGAATAGTCATCTATGATTACAAAGGTGTATTTTCTTCCATTTACAGTTAGTGGTTTTACTGGTCCAAACAGATCCAGATGCAAAAGCTCCAGTATTCTTGATGTTGAGTGAGCTGTTTTGCTTGTAAAGGATGATCTGGTCTGCTTTCCAGCTTGAGAAGCATTACATATATGATCTTTGTCATAGACTTGATCTGGTAGGCCTTCCACCAACTTCTCTTTTGCAATCTTGTTGATTGACTTGAAATTTAGATGACTCAATCTCTTGTGCCATAACCAGCTTGTTTCTAATACAGTTTTAGTAACTAAGCAGGTCTCGATCTGGTTTTTCCACTGGACAATATATAACCTGTCCTGCAATTTTCCGGTAAGGAGTATCTCATCTCCTTCCTTGTTCTTTACAAAGTAATTGTTAGTTTCAAAGATGATCTGATTACCATTTGCACATAACTGACTAACCGAAAATAGATTGTGGTTAAGACCCTCAACATATGATACATTTGAGATGGTAGTCTTGCCAACCTTTACTTTTCCATATCCTCTGGTGTATCCTTTTGAGTTACATCCAAAGGTGACCTGTGGTCCTGGCTTTTCAACGTAATCTGATAGTAAGTTCTTGTTGCATGTCATGTGCTTGGAACATCCACTATCAATTATCCAGATTGTTCCTCTTGCTATAGTGTTTCTTCTTGCAGTCTTCTGGCCCTGCAATTTGTTAAATTTAGCTACCCTTCAACGTTTGGGTGCTTGGTTATTAGCAAATATTCCCTTTGGAATCCAGAATATTTTTGTGTTAGGAACAGATATATAGCAGGTGATAATGTTTCCATTATTATCAACTCTAGATAAGGAATGAAATTCAGATGGATGTTATCTTTCTATTCCATCATTCTTCAATATCTTTTTAATAGGTAATGTCCTGTTGACATTTTTGTTGGGTAATGTCCTGTTGACATTCTTTTTATGTACATAATCTGCTTCTGTGTAATGAGCCGGTTGACCCTTTGTTTGGTAGTATTGTTTGTACCCTGTTTCTTTTATCATCATCTTCTGTGGATGACCTTTCTTGTTCTTCAGATCTATTACTTGATCTGGTATTTGCTTTCTTTCAGGTACAAATCTTGTAGTTCTCAAAGGCTTTTCTGAGTGACTTGGATATCCTAATCCAGATGTGCCTTTTTGTTGCAGATTAATTAGCAGTTTAGCACGTTCATCACTTTTGTAGATCATTTCTTTGTCTTTCCTTATTCTTTCTTCGGCAATATTATTTCTTGTGATGAGATCCTTAACTTTTGAATTTAGTGAGTGAATCTCTCTATCTTTTCCCTTGATCTGTTCTGCCAGATCAGTTATTTTGGCAACGAATTGGGTATTTGCTGTGCTCAATATCTGTTCAGATTTCTTCACCCTATCATTTTCTTCCACGACTTCTCTAAACAGTCTCTTGATGCTTGAATAGCTTTTGAACATCTCATTAACTTCTTCCCATGAGTATTCCGATTGACCTTCTATTTCCTGTTCCAGATCATTATCATTTGAAGAGTTGGTATTGCAAGAATTTACCTCAACTTCATCCAAACCGTTGTCTAGTCCCATATAGCATTCATCCCAGCTTTCTTCTTCATTTGCAGAGAATGCTTCATCATTCTTTGATGTGCTATCTGAGAAATGGCTTGAGCTGCTTGATTCTTCTTCAGCTAGCATGGCCTTGCGCTCATATTTGAGTTTTCGATCTCTTTTTGCTCTTAACTCTTCTCTTTGGCTTTTGGACAGATCAGGACAATCTGTCTTGAAATGACCTGTTCTACCACATCCAAAACAGGTATAATCTGTTGATTTAGATATTTTAGAAGACTTTTGTTTAGACTCATCCTTGATATCAGATCGATCATTGTCGCATTTTTTGTAGAATTTGTTTTTATTATCTTTGTAGAAACGTCTGAATTTCTTCAATCTGACCTCCATCTTGTCCATACGTTTAGCAATCATTGCAAACTCTTTTAGCAGTTTTTCGTAACCCTTCTCTTCATCTAGTGTAGTAGATTCAGAAGGTTCATCTGTTTTGCTTTTCGCTTTGAAGGCTACTTCTTTGTCCTTCTTGGAGCTGCTTTCTGCCTTTTTGGACAGATGATCTGATCCACGAATTCTTTGAATGTCACATTCATGGCCTTCAAGATGATCAAATAGAGCTTCTGTAGAGAGTTCATTGAAGTCAGCACGAAGTGGTTGCATTGCAGCGTATATCTCCCAGCTAGGTGGAAGTGCTCTGAGCATTTTCATGTTTTTCTCCCTTTGAGTATATTTGTTCTTTTTGAACGCTGATATCTCAAGTAAGATTCCAGTGAACCTTATTTTCATTTGTTCGATGGTCTCGCCTGGTTTCATTTTGAATTCATCGTATTTGTTGCAGGCAAGTGACAGCTTGTTTTCAATCATGACTTCAGACCCTAGACACAAGTCTCTTAAGGCTTCCCACATCTCTTTGGCAGTATCCAGATCTTGGATTTTGGCCAGATGTACACCTTTGACTGTGCTAGATATGATTCTATTTGCAAAATAATCCAGATTGGCTTCGCGACGTTCTTCTGAAGTGTATTTTCTTGGATCTTTAGGAACTATCTGTGTAGTTACTTCAGTCGAAGTAGTTACGGTCTTTTCTTCAGTGATCTGAAGTGGACCTTCTTCTATTACTTTTCACATCAGATAGTGATGGGCTTTGAGTGCTGTTTTGATTCTGAAACTCCATTCTCTATATCCTTTGATAGAGAATTCTTCACAAGCCCTAACAACAGAAAATTCCATAGCAAATAGTATGCACGTGAATGAAAGTAGGTTTTCCTAGATCTATTCAAGTTGACCACGCAGGTATTAACCCTGTGAAACAGAAACAATGGTCTTATGAACCAAAGCTCTGATACCACTTGTTGGTCCCGATAGAGCAAGGTTTGGTGTATGGGGGGGAATACACCAAATACAAACTTTTTAGTTTACTTGGCTAATTATCAGAGAGTTCAAGCTATTCTTAAAGAAGAAATTGCTCGGCAGATGACTGACCAGATCGATCGACAGATCGATAGCAGATCAATCCAAAACAGGTTGCTCTCTAGTGTAAGTACTTAGACAATAATAAGAGTGATCTTATTACTTTCAAAGTATTGTGTATGCGGAAATATGGTGGACTTAGTTGGTGCTCTTTATATTGAAAACCTTAATTATAATCCAGATCGATAAAGTAGGTTGATTGAGATGCAGTTTAAATGATAGTGCAAGGGTTAGAATAAATAAACAACAGAATATAAATATGCAGAAGGATAGGTGACACTATTGTTTAACGTGGTTCTGGAAATCCCTACGTCCACGGTCTGATCAAAACTAGATCAGATTATCCACTACTAAGATACTCTTCTTCTTTATACTCGTGGAGAACGAGCCACAAGTTTCAAACACAATCTGGTTGAAACTTATGCACGAATAAGGGTCGTGTCCCTTTACAACAGATTACCTCTACGTTACCACTAGAAAACTACTAGCTAGCAGGGTGATCTCCTTTCTCTCAATAAGACAGACTTGAATTGAGGTTAGGTTGGTGTGATTTAGAATCACAAACAGTTTGAAGCTTTTGTCTGACGTAGAGATTGACTGCTTGAGAATCTTTTTATCGATGTAGCACACACGTGTATATATCAGACTTTTGAGCTCCAAATATATATAGGTTTTGAATTTGAAATTCTAGCCGTTTGTTGATTGGCGTGAGATGATTGTAGAATTCCAATCAATGATGTCCATCATATCTACTCTTGCCTTGTAGAAGCGTTGACTGAATCCTCTAAGTATGGAAATCAGATCGATAGTGATTACTTTCCTTCTTCGTGTCAATCAAGGATTTTCTTTCCAAACCTTAGTGGATGGACTTCAATATTGACGTGGCAAGTGCATATGATGTGTAGGATGATGTCATCTGGTGGTTTGATGACTCTATTGATCTGGTGCTTCGCTGTGATCATCGATCTGGTCGGTGATCTGGTCGACGACTGTCATAGCAGATCGATTTCTTCTTTTTTGAAAAATGTCTTGGTCTTCAACCTAGACTATTATTGAAGAGAATTCTATAGGAATAATTCCTTTACATGCTAAGTCATCTCCAAATCTGTTCTCTATCAGAATTCACTTTATGCTTGGTGATCTGTTAACATGTTGAACAGTTTAACACCAATCAAAGCTGTAAAGACTAAGTGTGTTTCAAAAGATCATCATCAAAACCAAAATATTTCGGGGTTCCCAACAGTATTATTCGGCAAAATCGAAGCATGCAAAGGTTATTTGATAGATATGTAGAAACATGAACTAGGGTTTCGAGTGGCTGAATTTCTTATGATGTTCTTATGTTCATAACTGTTAAATGACTATATTTGTTGTCAAATCTGGTATAGTTCATTTTAATACATTGCAATTTGTGCTAACTATGTGCTCAAAACTTTGTTAATCTTGTTTATAAATTACTTTTACCCATACTATAGAACATGCTTGGTGAACTCTAATGATTCTTAATTGAATCATAAAATGGACTAACCAATTGTTCTCTTTGAAATTATTTAAAACACGTCCAATATGCCATTCCTTACAATCTCTATCTGCCTCACTCCTAAATCGATCTGCTATCTCACAGCTGGTATCTAACAGCTAGCTGTTGAAACCAACACTTAATGATTTTTTTTCTTATAGAATTTCACAAAATCATCACCACTATTCCAAATTACTATCTGCCGCAACAGGTCTCCCTATTCTATTGCTCGTGGATGGAGGACGAGCCTGGTGAATACTTGGTGGAAATTCCCATAGGCAAAGGAAGACAATCTACACACAACTGTTGTTCAGATGATATTACAAGTATATCATCTTGCAATGAAGGAGATATCGTTATTGAGGACGTGACTGATGCAAAGATGCAAGAAGTAGTGAATATCATAGTAGCTCAACCATTCACATGGGTGGGTAAAGCGTTCAACAGAGGGCTGATGTTCCCAATCTATCGTCTATTGTTGGATTACGTTCAGAAGTTTTCCTTGGACATGGAGGCATCTATGATGCGGTTACTCCAGGAAAGTTGAAAGTTATCACAGTTGTACTGCTAAATCTCAACATCAATTGGTCCAGATCGTTGTTGAAATTAATCATGGATGAAGAACAACAGATCGACATGCGCTAGGACGCAGATGGCAATTGCACTTGGTTGAACGTCAAGCGACCCCTTCGCCTATCCACCAAAATAAGTACAATTATTGCTGGATTTTTTAACAAGGATAAATGGCGTAAAGCTGCTCCATTTAACGATGATTGGGTATTGCCAAGGACAAGGCACCAAGTGGAGATGGCTATCGGTACAACATCTCAAATTTTCTTGAAGGTAACTGATGACAAAATCAAGAAGGCCTTGATACAAATTGGGCAATCGAACAAGAAATGGGTTATTCTTACTAAACAAGAGCATTAACCACCGAATTCCCCACACAGCATAAATTGAGTTTAACTTATTAAGTTACTCTTAATTGTTTTTCACAACATAAGGTTATACTTGAGTAAGATTAATTCTTCCTAACAAGAAGAGTTTAACTTGCTACCCAAGCTATCTTAAATATTAAGTGTGCTTATGTCACGCCCCAAATCCCGAGGGACGGCGCACGCGCCAAGGGCATGACTTGGCGGGAATAAAAGAAGCGGGGAAGAAAGGGGGTGTTGTGCTCGTGAACATGATATAAGAGAGTTGTCCTTGAAAATCGGACAGCATCTCTTCTATAACCTTGACTATGTCATTTTACAACCCAAACAGCTAACCAATGCAAAGGCAATGTCGATAATAATGAAGCTAAAATGAATCATATGCAATTTGGAGATAATACAGCTCGATTCATGGGAGTGGTAATCTAGAATCCCAAGCGGCCGAATCGTCCAAGATGAAATGAATTGGAGATAATACAGCTCGATTCATGGGAGGGTAATCCAGAATTCCAAGTGGCCGAATCATCCAATATGAAAGACGGAGTTGGAGATAATACAGCTCATCTAGTAAGAACGGTAATCCATAATCCTCGAGAGGCCGAATCGTCCAATAAGAACCGTCAATCAAAGGCGGAGGTTAGTGAGCCTAGCTCGCCAAAAGGAGTCACTCACCCAGCTCCAAGTGTGGTCGGCATTCGCTCGAACACTACACAAGGGACTGAGGAGTTGAGCGTCCAAGAGGGGCCGACTACTTCTAAGCTCTCCTATGCACGTGTATGCATGTAATGGACAATGATAATATGACAATATGAACTTTTATTAATAATGGCCGATGAGGCCTTCGTGGAATGAGAAAACGATCTTAGAGTTTAAACATATATATTATCACACACATATACGTGGATGATAATTATTTCATAAATATTATAACATACGTGAGCATGGCAGCGGAAATTCTTATGTATAGAACGGTAAACTGTTCTCGTGATGAAGCAATCGTCATCCCAATAACACCATTCCTCAGCCTCACATATCATGCTGCTTCCTTAGCCTGTGAAAAATTTTGCAAAACGTGGGGTGAGTACTAGTGCACTCACTTGGGTTTTTCATAAAACGAAAAACATGGTCTCTGTTTAGTATATTTACCTTAGAAGGTTTTAAAACAAAAATAACTTCTAACTAAGCAAAACATTTGTGCATAAATTAAACATGACCCGGCATGACGTTACTCTTATATAGGTTATGTCCCTGGCCTTTTACCACCGACAGATCATAAAGATTCAGTCAAATAGGGCTCGGCGAACCGTACACCTTAACATAGCATGAGTCAAAACTCGATGGTGATCAACCCACCGCAGTAGAGACTAAGTGATCACAGTCCTTAAATCGACGTGTTAGGCCAAATAAGAACCCCCGGCGGTCGATAAGAGCATTAAACAGTTGATACCTTCGTGAAAATATTTTAACAGAGATCCATGCATTTTTCATTTAAAGAAAAGAGCTTAATAACTCAAAATACGTATATATCCCCAACCTTTCACCGATGATATTTCTCGGTTACGGGAAAATCGTAAATCCTTATAAGCTCAAATTTCAGTGCTAGGTACCTGCTAGTCATAGGGAATATATTTTGGCTTTAATATCCAAAAAGGAACTATAGATAAGTAGTACTAAATTTTTAGGCTTAATAATATTCTTTTTATCACGTAATAAATTAATTTGGCAGCAACCGAACTTTCAAATGATTTTGGCCAAGAAGGCAAAAATACTCCGAACATTATTCCCTATAGGAATATGTATAAACATTTTTAAAATATGCAACTTTACCTCGAAGCTTAATCGAGAAGATTCGTAGTCTTTTTCAGATCTATGAAAATTGGACCGATGAAAATTAATGAAATCTCTTTCATAAAATTCTATATTTTTTTCTCTACATGCACTAGTAATTTTATTGAAAAATGATAGATCGTGAATATTTTTCCTTTAGAAAAACATGAAATATTGCAATAAATCATGATATGATGATCTTAACCGGGATCCAAATCTAAAATTTAATCAGACAGAGTAACGGATTTTATGGTCAAAAACTCAAAACCTTAAGGGACCTTAGTCGTTCGATTAACCAAATGTACATAGAAAATGACGGTATCGGAGCGATGGCGGTGGTGACTCGACGGCGGCTGAGCCACCTTTGTCAAGCTCCATGCTTACCTTCGACCTTACCCTGACGTACCTTGACTTGAACCGATCCTCAATTCTCAAACTCGCAGAACTTCGATACTCGAAAATGGCAGAAAGAAGAAGAAAATAAGAGGAGAAGAAGAGAGAGGAGAAGCAGAAGAGGAAAGGAGGGGGGACGAAAATGTTATTTCTGGGGAGGAAGTCATGACTCCTCCCACCTTTTATAGAAGAAATTTTTATTTTTTTATTATTATTATTTTTTTTAAATATATTATATTAATATTATATTATTATTAATGCTTTAAATCTTAAAACGTCGTAACTTCTGCACACGACTTCCTTTTCAGGCAAACCTAACGTCAACATCTCCCTTTCTTCATACTCTACATGATGACTATAATATTGATATAGTTTCGGTCATGCATGGAAAAATTATTTTTTTTAACGACGTGCTTAAACTTTAAAAATTCGTAGCAGTTGCATACGAACTCCTTTTTGGGTAAACCTAGTGCCAATAATTTTCTTTTGAAAAACTCTACGCATGGAGTATAATATGTATATACTTTCGACTTATGCATGAAAAGTTCATTTTTTTTATATAAACATTTTAAAAAGTTTTGCCGGTCTGCCAAATTAACATGGTAGGTCCTAACAGGTTTTAAGTTTTTCCTAAAATTCTTATTTCATCATACATATGTCCCTTAATAGTTAGAACACTTAAAAGAATAATTAAAAATTAGTGGGATATTACAGCTTAAGCCTTATTACTTAATCAAAAACGAGAAAACCCTAAAAGTTTGAATGAATATATTGGTGTATTTCACCCCCTCCCCCAGGGCCCCCAGACCCCCAATACACCAATTTTGCTCTTTCGGGACCAACACAATCCAAATAAAAATCATCTTATTATACATGATAAGTGCTAAGCATACATATTATATTTTTAAAGATTGTAAATAAGTTGTTATGCACTCCATGCGTTTTATAAAAACATGCACCATTTGATGCGACACGGATTTTAATAAAATATAGTTGAATTAACTGGTATTAAAGATTGAGACCACAAAAAGGTGTTATTAATTGTTAAAATATAGTTGATTTGAATGGTAATGTATTGAGAAGGTGTTATTAAATGTTAAAATATACTAATTGATTTGAATTATAATAGGGATTGAGACCCACAAAAAGAGTTATTAAAGGTGAGAGTTGAGACCATATTCAAAAATAGAAAGCGGATGTTTATTTGGACCGTATCCAAATGGAAAAAGGTACATCTTTTTAAAAACCTAAGTGAGTATTAGTTTATCTTTTTAATGTAAAAAAAATTTAAAAATTTTGTTATTAGATATTATTCGATTTGAAGATTACTTAATTAATTTACGATGAGTATTTCCTAATTTTAAGCTGAAAATCGACTTTAAATTATTTAATTAGTCTTTTTTAGCACATTTGTGAAATATATTTCTTATTCAAATTTTATTAAGTTTCTAATGATTTATTTAATACAAATTTGTAACTATGATAACAAAAAATTAAATAAAAATTGTAAAATAGAACTAAATTAATTTGAGAATTGAGACTATTCATTTCTACACTCCCCACTAACTAATTATTATCTTTTTAATGAATTTATTAATTTATATTATTTCTAATTAACTATATAATAATCTACATTTGCTTACATTCTTTAATGATAGATAATAAACTATATATTTATAAACAAAAATAAAATAATAAATATAATTTAACTATAAAGAAAATTAATTTTTGATAATATGAAGAAAAAAATTTAAAAATAATAAATATAACTATATTTGTATATAATTTTTTTTATTCGTTTATAGTGTCATAATTTAAACTAAAATAAAATAAAAAAATGAAAAGATAATAAGATAAATAAAATAAAAATATACATATTTTCAATTATTATATATAATTTCATAAAATAATAAATATAACTTTAAATTGAATTAAAAAAAATTAATCATTGATAATTTAAATAAAAGAAAAAAATAAAAATATAGATGTAATTAAATTTTATACACATTTTTATTCATTTAAAATGTCATAATTAATAATTATATATAATTTCAAAAAATAATAAATATAATTTAATGAAATTAAATAAATTAATTATTTATAATATGAATAAAAGAGAAAATAAAAATAAGAAGTCAAAAGACAATAATGTAAATAGAATAAAATTGGAAGGACATAATTGGAAGAAAGTGACAAAATGATCTTGCTTTTATATATATATAGATTAGTTAGAAATTTGAATAAATTCAAATTAATTTGACCAAGTCAAAATCATAACTTAATTTAATTAATTTTCAAGTCATTTTGACCCAATTAAATTTAATTAATTGTCTTTGTCAAACTTAGACTTAAATTAATTTATGTCTTGGTCAAATGATACTGCAATATTTATCGATTAGACTGTCCAACTCTGTCTAGAATGTGTGCTTTCATATAAAGGAGCTGAGTCTGTAACCTTCTGTGATCATGAATCCACTGCACAGTCTACAATTATAGGAAATGAACTTGTTTGTAATTTAATAAGGAAGGACAATATATAACAAACCAATGATATATAGAAACATTTAGTCTCATTAAAATGAAACTGAAAATAAGTCTGATACAACGTTTAAGCATACAACATGTTTTGAGCTATACAAACTCTAACATGATCTTCAACATGGCCTATGGGTGCGCGTGTCAAACTTCGCACAAACCGCCCAAAGCAAATCACATACTCGTCCTTCTTTCTCGCGTCTCGCTGGCTCGCCAGCCATGTGACGCCCAACAAGGCACAATGCTTTTACCAGACGCTTCGGCACCACGCCTTGCCAAGACACGCCCATGTTCGGAGCCACGTCCTAATATCTCTCGGCTACCACTCGACCTTCTGGTGCACATGGGGCCTCAGTATCAGACGCACTATTTTGCACCACCCAAATTGACGAATTCAGACAACACTCAAATTACTCTATTCAACGTCACTACACCACGTTATCTCAATACCGTAGCTCGACACGTGTCTGCCACCTTGACTCCACATTTCAACAACACTTTAGAGCATTTGCAGCGCAAGAAACTCCTGAGGCTGCGGGTAGCTTCGGTCAAGGCAGACGCGGGAGGTCAATGGGCGAGGCCCCCGCTGTGGATCACGGCCTCTGAAGCTCGGCCGTTGTTGGCTGAGGCAGCCACTGGGCGCAGAGGTCCCGTTCGTACAAAAGTCGACGTTGCCTACACCGAGGCGGATGACATCGTCCTTTGCCGCACTTGGCTCGACACAAGCCAAGATCCCATCGTCGGCAATAACCAAAAAGTTGAGGCTTATTGGAAACGCATCACCAACTCCTTCAACCAGCAACGGGACCCGGTCAAGCCTCACACTGTCAAACAATTGAAGTGCCATTGGGCTCGTATTCAAAACACGACCCAGGAGTTTTGCGACATCTACAACCGGTGCTCTGATCAATGGGCAAGTGGCAACTCCGACCACGACATCTACCAAAAGGTGTTGGCGGAGTATAAACAAACAAAAAGGTCGGAGTTCAAATACCGACATTGTTGGGAAAGTTTGCGAAACATGTAAAAATTCCAACGAGTTGTTCTGAACATCGACTCCAACAAAAGGGGCAAAAATATTATGGGGGAAAGCTTCACGACCGACTCAACCCAAGGAGGGGGAGCCCAATCCGAACCCGAGGAACGTCTAATGGGGACAAAGGTTGCGAAAAGAAAAGGGAAAGGTAAAGCTCCCGAACCTAGTGGCGAGGCGTTGGAGTATTTGAAGACAAGTTCCAACGCAATTACAACATTCTCGACAGACGCAACAAGGCTTGCTTATTACAAGATTTTGTTGAATGATACGTCGAGAATGACCCCCGAGCAACTCGAGCTACACCACACAATGTGTGCTCAAATTAAAAGTAGGTTTGATTTCTAGTTTAGTTGTTTTTTAATTATTATAATTTTCAATTCTAATATTGTATTTTAATTTATAAGTTATGATTTTAATTTTGTATTGTAATTTCTATTTCTAAGTTAGGATTTTAAATTATTGTAATTTCACTTGCTATGTTAGGATTTTAATTATGTATTATAATTTCAATTTGAATGTTGTTTTTTAATTATTGTAATATTTTTTTCGTTTTTTAATATATTTTCATTTTTTTAATTAATGTATTTAAATTAAATAAAACATATTTTAATAAATTCTTATTTGATTAATTAATTAATTTATTTGTTTTATATTTAATTAATTAATAATATTTTTCCCAATTCAATCATTTTAAAATTAAAGTAGAGAGCCTCCGACGTCCGTGCGTGAGAGCATCTCACTGCTACTTACCAACACAAGCTCTCTAAAATTTGTGAACCCCACACAAAAAAGTTCTATTTATTTACGAAAATGCCACCGAGCCCCATTTTTTAGAACCCCGTCAGCATGCTCGTATGGAGGTTGGGTGATTAAGGTTTTGTTCATTAAATTTATTAAGAGTAAATGGGTAAAAAAGCAAATGCAAAGTTTTTCTTATATATTTTTATCACATTGATTAGTTTTTCTTTTCATTAAAGAAATGTGCTATTTCAACACTAGTCCTTTTTTATTTCTAGAAAGCTTATTGTTTCCCATAAAACTTTTATTATATTTTTTATTAACTTTCATCTCTAATTTTAAATGTGTGATGAAACTTTTCTCTAGCACCAATATCAAACATCATATTCAAAACTATTACACGATGCACATGCAGCAATAAAAAAAATACCATTTATATATAGTCGGTGACAGACGATAGCAACGTTCACTTGGCAACTCAGGGGCAGAAGAAAGTGGAATAATTTATTACACACATTTCACGATACTATTAAAATAGTACCCTTTAAAAAGATACTACGAAAAGATAAGTATAAAATGAAATATTCCTCCGTCCCTAATAACTAATAAGTGTCCTGAAAAAAAATTTGTCTCCTAATAAATGTCTCATTTTAATTTTTAAGAATAAAATAATATTAAAGTTTTTATTTTGCTCTTTTAATTATTTAAATATTTTTTATTTTTATAGTTTCAATATAATAATTAGGGATAAATAGTGAAAATTATTAATTGTATTGGTACGTAAATTTTTATGTTTGAAAACACTTATTGAGAGGGACGGATGTATAATAAAGTAAAAGCACCAAACCCCACTGGGCCATCTTTCCCACTAAATATTCTACACACGCTATTCAGAAATTATGAGTTCTAGCTCTCTCTCCTATATATCATATGCTATTTCTCTTCCACCATCCCCTGCACAATTAATTATTACCACCATGACTGCTTCCTCATCTTTGTCCTCTATCTTTTATTTCTCTGCCCAGTTTTCCTCCCAAACATCATCAACAAAACTACACTCCTCGGCAAAACAGATGAAATGGAATAATAAACTTCTTCCCATCACGGCCACCATCTCGGACAGGCCATCAACCTCCCCATCACAGGCGACGCCGCCCTCTAGACTTCCGATCAGAAAGATCCCCGGTGACTACGGGATTCCTCTGATCGGACCGTGGAAAGACAGACAGGATTACTTCTACGACCAAGGGAGAGATGAATATTTCAAGTCAAGAATTTTGAAATATGATTCCACCGTGTTCAGAACCAACATGCCACCGGGGCCTTTCATCTCCTTCCGCCCCAATGTTGTTGTATTGCTCGACGGAAAGAGCTTTCCGGTGCTCTTCGACACTGAGAAGGTGGAGAAGAAGGATCTCTTCACCGGCACCTTCATGCCCTCCACCGATCTAACCGGTGGCTACCGTATTCTCTCCTACCTTGACCCCTCCGAGCCCAACCACGCCAAGCTGAAGAAGCTTATGTTCTTCATGCTCACTTACCGACGAGATCACGTTATGCCGGAGTTCCACAACAGCTATGTTAAACTCTTCGAGGGTTTGGAGAGAGAATTAGCCTTGAAGGGGAAAGCCAGCTTCGGCGACGCCAACGACGTCGCGGCTTTCGAATTCCTGGCCCGATCGTTTTACGGGGTTGGCCCGAATGAAACAAAGCTCGGGTCGGACGGACCGAGCATAGTCAGTAAATGGGTTCTTTTTAACCTCCACCCATTGCTCAAACTCGGCTTACCTCGGCCGATCGAAGACGGCATTCTCCACACTTTCCCTCTGCCGCCATTCCTCGTCAAGAAGGACTACAACCGGCTGTACGAGTTTTTCTACGATAACTCATCGTCTATTCTAGACCACGCCGAGACCCTGGGTGTGGCCCGAGACGAGGCCTGCCACAACCTCGTATTCGTCACGTGTTTCAACACCTTCGGAGGGATGAAGATCTTCTTCCCCAACATGCTGAAATGGGTAGGCCGCGGCGGCACGAAGCTCCATTCCGACCTCGCGAGAGAGA
This sequence comes from Leonotis leonurus, assembly GCA_026898415.1. Lineage (NCBI taxonomy): Eukaryota > Viridiplantae > Streptophyta > Magnoliopsida > Lamiales > Lamiaceae > Leonotis > Leonotis leonurus. The sequence goes on along the minus strand of JAPKLX010000337.1, from coordinate 58,739 downwards.
TCCGCGCCGCCGTGGCATCCGACGGCGGCCGCATTACCATGGCGGCCATGGAGAACAAGATGCCACTGGTGAAGTCAGTAGTGTACGAGGCCCTGCGGATCGAGCCGCCGGTGCCGTCACAGTACGCCAAAGCCAAACGGGACTTCACGATCGAGTCCCATGATGCGGCGTTTCAGATCAAGGAAGGGGAGATCCTTTACGGGTTCCAGCCGTTCGCGACGAAAGATCCGAAGATATTCGATCGGGCTGAGGAGTTTGTGCCGGATCGGTTTCTGGGTGAGGCAGGGGAGAATCTGTTGAAGCATGTGCTCTGGTCTAACGGGCCCGAGGATGAAAGCCCGACTGTTAACAACAAGCAGTGCGCTGGGAAAGATTTTGTGGTACTGGTGTCCAGATTGCTGCTAGTGGAGCTCTTCTGCCGTTATGATTCCTTTGATATCGAGGTCGGCCTGTCGCCGTTAGGCGCCGCCGTGACGATAACATCACTAAAACGAGCCACTCTCTAGGCCAATGAAAACATTTTTAGATTTTATTATATTTTATTGTATAAGAAAATATTAATTATAGACTAATTCGAAAAAGGTCGTGATGTTCACCGACTTCTACGTGTTTAGCCAAATAGAGTTCGAAAGAAACTTCTATTTATAGGGATTGGGGGTCTTTAACCCGTGCTAGACGCTCCCGCGGCTCGCGAGAATGGTCGAATATGTAAAATTTGGTGGCCTTGGTCGCACCAGGGGATGGCGGCCCCCAACTATATAAAAGTGCATTATTTCAGTTAAATACGTAAATTACTATTAAATATACATTTATAGAGCAGCGAATGTATAAATTATTGTCTTCTTATTTAGATATATTCGTTTTTGAACGCAAACTACTATTTTAGTTATTATATATTTTGAGAAAGCTAATTGATGCATTAAAGTTTGTCAAATAAAAAATGTGTTTAGTTAATTGGGATAATCAAATAAAGAAATGTGTAATAATTAGGATATGAGAAAGAGGGAAAATATAAAATAGCCAAAAAAGATTATAAAAGATAAATAATAGCCACCAACATAATAATAGTTAAATTCTAGCCATTTATAAATTTTTTGTACTAAAATACCCTTGTAATTATATTTTATATTTTTGAGTATGAATAGTATGAATTTTATTAAACTGTATGTACGTATGAATCGTATGAATTGTATCGAATCGTACCACTCATATGTGATACTTAATTTTATTAAACTGTATGTACGTATGAATCGTATGAATGAATATTATTCATACCTTTCATACCATTCGTACCATTCATACAATTAAGTAGAATGGTATTTATAATAATTCACATTCAAAATGGCTAGAATTTAAATAGTATTATGTTTGTGGCTATTATATGTCTTTTACTATCTTCTTTGGCTAGTTTGTATAATTAACTCTATGAGAAATGCTTAAATAAAATTGTAAAATATAATAATAGTTCCACACATAATATTTCATATATGTCCAATAAATTAATTTAGATTTTGTCATTTTTAATGTACACAAAAATAATTTACATTTCAAATTTTAAATTTATAGTAAGTGGACATACCACAATCAATACACACAACACAATTTAAGTTAATAACTCAAGTAATACGCAAACTGCATTCGGTACACTCAATCCAAATGAAAATAGGGATAATTATCTATAAATACATAAAGTATTCACCAATTTTAATATTGCACACGAACTAAAAAATCTGCCAAACAATACGTAAACCATCATTTCTTCGTTTTTTTTATACTTCGGGCTTCTTTTGGTCAAAGTATTGTTGACTTAGATCCGAAATCATTACATGGGCGTCCACATAAACCTAAATGACATCGTGTTTGATTAATTTTAATTATAGAAGTCCAACAGCCATCCGCATCCTGACCTGGACCCGAAATAATTAATGTTCTCCCCTTCCTCAACTCTGGCGTTGACTTTGACAGGCGGCGCGGAGAGAGCGGGGCCCAAGAAGAGGCGGATGGGCGAAAATGGTAGTAATTCGAGGCGGGGGCTACTTGCATTGCCAGAATCAACAAGTCGTGGTTGTTTGAGTGAGAGGTGCTTGAGATTAAGAACTGTACTCGTGCAAGTCGGCGGCAGCGGCGGTTTCAGCCTAAGTGAGCGGCGCTTGAGGTCTCGTGTGGTTACTTAGCGGTTGAAAAAGAAGGCAGGAGAAAATGCCTATGCTTTGACTAAATTGCCCAAAGATGATGAGGAATTGTGTTGGAAGGAGGAGGGTGAAATAGTCCCACCAATTCGGATGTTCGATATCTAATTACCTTAAGAAATTAACCTAGCTTCTACAACTTCATCAATGCACTTGCATAAATGTGTTTATGTGGAAAACAATGGATGTTCTAAGATAATGGAGTGCTTGTTGACTCCGAAAAAGGGTGGCCCTTTAGGCAAATCGCTTTGTGCATCGAAGGAGAATGATAAAGAACAATGTGAGGGGGTGAGTAGGAAGCGGACTAAGGCTAGGAAAATTTGGTTGGTTGGACTTCTATAATTATTTGTGGTCTAGAGGCTTAGGTGGATGACCACGTAATTATTTCGGGTCCAGGTCAGCAATACGAAGAAATGGTAGTTTATGTATTGTGTAATAGATATTTTAGTTCGTGTGCAATGCCAAAATTGGTGGATACTTTTATGTATTTACATGTAATTATTCCTTAAAAATAATATATAAAATTATTACAACTAAGTATCCATCAGTGAAGAATAAAAAAGTAAAGAACATAAAATCACACACTAAACAAGAGATATATAGTGGTTCGCTGATGATGAATCGACTACGTCCATTTTCAAATAGAAGAAATCTTAATCCTAGAGAATTCTAGAATTACAGAGAATACACGATTAGGGGTTTTTCACACTATATCTCACAACCACTGTTTTACAACGAATTATTTTGTTGTGTTTGTTGGGAACCCGTTGATATAAGTTTTGATGATATTTATCGAAACATACTTACATTTAAATTACCGCTCTTAGAAGTTAGAATAATGTGTCGAGTTAACGATCCTATTGGATTCCAGGAGAGCAGGTGTGGTGTATGAGGGGGGTGGGGGGGGATACACCACACTCTAACTTTTTCGCGTTTAGCTGTGAAAAGCAGGTTGAGAAGTAGCTCGCTGTTTATCACAAAACAGCTCGCTTGGAATAGCAGTCGATCTTCTCTGATGTAGAGAGAGATCCAGCTGCTCAAGTAAGTTCTCAACACAAAGTGAATATAATCTGTCAATGAACAGATAGACTGGCAGCTAGTTGGAGCATACCAGACGATCTGTCCAACTACAGATCGTGTGCGGAAGCTGTGTATATTTTGTTGGCTGCTCTTATACTTAGAAAATATATTTTGTTTATACCGAGTGTTCTTTAAGAGGTTGATTCATGATGCACATCACGCTTAAAATAGATAAGTTTGTTGGTGAGTGATAAACAAGGAATCAAAATAATGCAATGCAAAATATAAAAGAACACACAATATTTAACGTGGTTCGAGAAACCCCCTACGTCCACGATTGATCAAAGCTAGATCGATGAATCCATTAACCTTGAATCCCTCGCTTATTTATCCTCGTTGAGTACGAGCCAAAACTCGCTTATTTATTCTCGCTGAGTACGAGATTACAACTCTCTTATTTAAACTCATCGAGTACGAGATTTGGGTTCGATTTTATAATCGTTCTTCCTTCGAGGTTTTGGATATGGAGGAAACTAGAACTTTGGGCTTTGAAGGTTCAACACTAAGATAAGTTCTAGTGGGTTTATCTTCATAAATAAGGTGGTTTCTCTCTAATTTACAACACTAAGAATGTATATGATATATATCTAGTGTTGAATGCATCTATGGAAAACTGGAGAGAGAATCTTGTGGCGTTGAAGCTTTTTTTGGGTAATGTCATGAACACACGAACCAACACCATTTCTGAAGAAGGCTTGAAGTATATAGTCATATTTGAATTATAGCCGCTGGAAGTCTTTGCAGCTTTTGTAGTAAGCATTAAATGTGTCACGACCGCACTCTACTAAAGATAGTAAAGTCGGAAAAGCCGTGACTAGGGAAGGGATTAAGGAAACATAAATAGAAATGGGGAAAAGGAACAAGGACGAGATGAACAAGAATCTCATAACAAGTCGAATAAATCATCGTACATGGTAGGCATAAAAAGGGCTTGAGTCATAGGCTCAATACAATACAACTTAACTTGAAAGAAATTGGAGTCTCAAGTGTATTAAATAACAGTCTCAAACTAGCAGCGGAAAGTTACTCGGATCGATAAAAGCTCTACATGTCTGAAGACACGTAGAACCCCCAAGAGTCAACTAATAAGAGATCGACAAAAGCTCGAACGTAGCACCCGTCCTTCACCATCGCTCAACTTGCACGTTTAGAAATACATGTAGGGCTGAGTATAAAAGTACTCAGTAGAAACATGCCAAAATCGCATACATACATATATAATTGTCATGCCATTTCCAGTGATACATAGAGATTTTGTCTCTAAAGCACTTATGTTCACTAAATCATTTGAGAAATCTTGAGTTGACACCGCTGTCTAAGTTCTTTTGTAGTCCACCATATCTGTAGTTTCTTTGTGCCGGGGAGGTGGCCACCTCCCACGGACACTTGACCGACCAACATCTTGATGGATCACAATCCTGTGTACACTAGTCCGAGTAAGATATTTTATCTACTGGGATCCAAATTCGATTATAATCAAAGCAGATAGATATCATACATAAATCCAAATATTTTATGGCAAGACAATACTTTGAAAGAAAATTCCAGTTTCAATATTTCTTTAAAAAGGAAACGAATTTTTAGTCAAGCACACATACTTTTATAGTGTAAGAAAGCCTACCTGATCAGTCTCAACTAGTAAAGTTCCTCGTTCTCGTGAATCAGATTCGATTCTCCCGTCGAAACCTTTAAACAAATCTCAAGTGAGATACTAACTCTGAATATGCTTAAAATTCTCCAAGTGTGGGGAAATATTAACTGTTATCATTTCGGGAATTTATTCTCGAGTTTTAACGCGACTAATATTCAAATATCTTAATTATGATCTAAAGGTGTCATTGTTAACTTCTTAATCAAGTTATGATTTATAAATCCTAACTTATTAGTTTACCCAATTAATAATGGGTACTAGAATTAGCACGAAGGGAAATTCTTTTTTTTAAAAGTGTTTTAATTTCCCAAGTTGTATTATCTAAATAAAATCTTATAAAGTAGTAACAACCTTAACTGATACACTTTAGGTATCACTACAAATTTTAATTCAATGATATGATTAAATCTAGCTAAAGGGATAAATTTTCTAAGCTCATTAAATAATAATTAGTTTGTAATACCCCGTCTTTTAATTATCAAAGTAAATGATAATTGAACGCGATTGTTATTTATATATTGATCGTTGTAGTTAATTAATGAGAGTTTAATATAATCGAAGAGGAGTTTTGGTTTAAGATAATAAGTAATTA